>OX103943.1:1532961-1649202 GCA_944470405.2 Schistosoma mattheei
TGTTCATCTCTAGATTGCCTACTGTAAATATTTTGTCTTACATATGATTCTCATTAAAACGTCAGGCAGTAACATTTTGAAACTGGTTATTAGGAGTACTAGTGAGAACATGATTATTACCAGTACAGAGTTTGGTGAAAATTGCCGAAGTTGTTACATAGTCTAAATCATAAATCATTTGTTACGAGAGAATGACGAAGACGGAATATTCATATATTTATACACTGTTGTAGAGTCCTATGTTGGGACGAAACAACTTCTTACTACTTATCTAATGGTTTTCAATTATTGTCTCTAGCTAAAAATCAGTATGCAACATCAACTATCTCCAAAAACTCATTATAAGTGAGGTAAACCTGCACAAATGAAACTTAGTTTTCACTCTTACCATGTACCTTCAAATCAATGGCATATTTGAATTTTCAGACCATCGGTTCCTTAAATTTATTCATTAGCAATCTAATATCGATTCTAAACAGAATATAATCACAAGCGGAGAAACTGAACATATGAGCACCAGTAGTAAGAGATCACGAACCAATCTATGTTAGACAATCATTAAAAAAACGTGGAAACATGGAGATTCTTTATCACTGTGTATATTCATGATCCCATAAAGTAGGATCAAAATTAGGAATTTCAGTAGAAAGCGTTGAGGAGTCACATATTAGGAAGAAATGGCTATTCAATGCCTTCATGGTTTTAATGATTATCTAACTTAAACTGATTTGTAGTTTTAATAAGATACAACAATTCTGTTACTCTCTACTGAAATCGATGAAGTAATTATGAATGACGCTTAATTCAATGTAATTCAATATTGGAAATGGTAAGTTATAACTATCATATTAGATATCATTTGAAAGTTTAGTAGTAAATTATATAAGTCAGCAGTGGATAAGACATATATTGCGGAAATCATTAAACGACATCACAAGGCAAGTGCTTACTTGGAATCCTGAAAGGAAACGGAAAAAGGTAGGCCGAAGAACACACTACGTCAGGAATGGGAAGCAGATATCAAAAGAATGAACAACGACTGGAACCAATTGGAAAGGATCACCGAGGATAGAGTTGGATGGAGAATGCTGGTGGTTGGCCTATGCTCCTTTATGAGGGGTAACAGGAGTAAGTAAGTAAGTGTTGAAGTAAGTAAGTAAGTAAGTAAGTAAGTAAGTAAGTAAGTAAGTAAGTAAGTAAGTAAGTAAGTAAGTAAGTAAGTAAGTAAGTAAGTAAGTAAGTAAGTAAGTAAGTAAGTAAGTAAGTAAGTAAGTAAGTAAGATATCTTTCTCAAGATGTTGGAAGTATAATTTGTTATTCCAAGTAATTCTATGTACACTAAATGAATTCCTCACATAAACATCGAACTGATTTTTAACACAAACTGACGTTATCCAATGAATCATTAATATCAAGAATTAGTCAATACATCTATTCGTCTTAATTTCAAACTCATCAATATTATACATTTACAACAGTATAGAGAATTATACACAATACTTGTAGACCACTATGTTCCGATAAACCTATCCATAATTCAAATTTCAGTCAGACAGATTAATCATTCTATTTCATAGATGGGTTGAAGTTAAATATTAACACCGTTGGATACCGACTCAGTAGTTTACATGTTAAGCGCTCACACGAGACCGAAAGTTCCATACTAATGAGAAACGGCTGTCCAATGCTTCCACGTTTTCCATGGTGGTCTAGCTGTAATTGACTCATAAACTCAACTATTACATTTTGTTTCTATTTGTTGTCTAATTAATACTCACCCGATTTCTTACACAAAATTCACCAAATAAAGATGAATTATCACAGAACAAGCATAACATTTTTGATTGAGATCATGAACTGATTGATGTTAGATCACCATTGAAAACCTGGAAGCACTGTACGGCCGTTTCATCCTATTGTGGGACTCCTCAGCAGTACGCATCCACGATCCCGCTCGCGAGATTTGAACCCAGGATCAGAATACAAATGTCCAACTTGAGTTGCTATGTGATATTTCACAGCAATCATCTAATGTGGTCATGTTACGTGTGCTGCTGTTGTCGATGGATATAAGTAATATGTATCATCAATCAAAAGTGAAAATATCTAGAAGTAGAAGGTTAAAAAGATCGAAGAGAACAGAACAAAAACAAAGAATGATTGATGTAGAAACGAAAGAACAATGAAGTCTTAGACAATTGATTGAAGTTTTGCAAATAAAGTATATACTGTATAGTTCTCAAATTTTAATTTAAACTGTTGAGATCATGAGTCAATTGAAGCTAGACCACCATGGAACACATACAAGCACTGGACGGTCGTTTCATCCTATTGTGGGACTCCTCAGCAGTGCACATCCACGACTCCTCCTCGCGGATTCGAACCCACGATCTATCAGTCTCGCGCAGTCTCACTAAGAGATTTTGTAATTTTGTATTCAAATACATTCGATTGCTCCGCATTTGTGTTCATCATGTACTACAGTCGGTTATAGATTTATCTTCCCCAAATATATTTGTTATGTAGTTAATATGACTTTTCAATAAATTTCTCAGAAGTTCTCATCTACAATCACATAGTCGGGATTCGAACCTAGAACATTCGGTTGTTGTTGTTGTTGTTGTTTTTATGAACGTTTAACTTATTCCAGAACGAAATGGTCATCAAATACTTTCAGAGTATTAACATTGATCAATTTATGATCTTAATCAATAGTCTCATATTATCTATCTAAATTACAAACAAGCATGTTTAAACACATAGATACGTGCATAAACATAAGACGAATACATGTACATTCGGGTGGATACAACAGAATAACAGATAAAATAATACCCATTAAATGTACCGCTATTATTATTATTATGACTTCATTCACTCATTTCGTATGTGTTCATGTTGTCTTGTAAACTAGGTCGGCCCCAGTTGAGTTATTATTATTATTATTATTGTTATGACAATAAAGTACAAATCATATGATTTATGACAATATAAACGAAATTCAATAATTTGGGGGGGGGAGAGGGGGAGAGGGGTGGGGAATGTTTGTACTATTACACTGTTAACCTTTGAGAATTGAATGTTGATTTGTAATTGTTCACCCTTCGATACTATTTATTTCTTATAGTAATTTTTGTTTCTAAGGATATTTTTAGTATGTCGATAGCAGTAAACTTTAAGATGAGGGTTTCTTCTTCTTCTTCTTCTTCTTCTTCTTCTTCTTCTTCTTCTTACTCTAAACTTTTAAGTTAAATATACCAGCATTAATATTAAAACTATAATTCATTCCCAGTTGTTCTAGATAAACTCCCCATGACTTATTTAAATGAGAATGATATTTATTACTTAAATGCTTTTTTTTTGGTATTCAGAACTATATTTTGATCAGTGATTACTTTATTGATGTTTAAAGTATTAGAAATATTGGGGTAGTTGTTTCAATGTGAACATTAGAAATGATATATAAGTACTAACAGTGGAATCCAGGACGAACGTTTCGTCTTATTTAGGACTCTTCAGATGAACAACTCTGGGACGCAGGTACATCCAAATGACAATTTCCAAATAGGACGAAACTAGCGTCCTGGATTCCACTACTAGCCATCAACCATCTTTGCCTATAATGCTTGTGAATTAAGGCTATATCAAGGCAATACGCACAGTATGAACATATGTCAACAAGACACCGATCAATTGCAGTGTTAAACATCAATGAGAAGATTCAAACAAACAATACCAAATGGATATATAGGTACATTGACATGATAAGTCCTGGATTCCATTATGAGATATACTTCAAATATACTCCGTTTAACATTGTTTCATATGGAATGATAGTTATACATTCAAGAGTTCGTGAAAAATAAGAAGAAAAAAAAACTCAATACGAATGAATTACTAAGATCAGTCTTGACCTAGGTCAAGTAGGTTATCCAAACATTGTTTAAGATTAAATTGTAAATCATAAATAGAATCTCTAAAAATTCTCCATTTTGGTTTCACCACCTCTTGCTGATCACTAACTGATCATATGCCGTCCAGTGCTTCCAGGTTTTCAAAATTGGTGGTCTAACATCAATCGGTTCATGATCTCAATCAAATGTTTAATAATCTCCACAACCCCTATACTAGTAATCAATATACGTTCAATGCTTCATCTACAAAACGTCTGTCAATTGCTTCAGACTTCGTTATTCTTTTATTTCCATATCAATCACTCTCTGTTCTCGTTCTATTGCATTCAATCTTCTCAATGTTCTGTTGTCAGACATTCCACTTTCGATTGGTGTTACATACTAGTTATATCTGTCAATATAAGTAGCATACATACCATAATTCAATTCCTTATGAAATAGCAATGTTTTCTGTTCTAAGGTTTGATGTAAAGATTGAAAGTACTTCATTTGTTTATCTAAGATACCTAGTTCTGATATTAGAACTAGGTTCTGAGTTGTTATAAGATGTTACTATGAATAGATAGAACAACATGTTACATCTTGATGACTATATTGTGTGTAACATACTTTAATCTAAAAAGAACGACTCTTCTCTAACTTTATCCCATTTGTGTATGTCAGATATGTATTGCAATGAATATAGATTATTCAGTAATTAATCGTCACCAGATGTACCATGCTCATTAATCATTTAAAGAGTTAATCAGGAACACTGACATCTAGAATATAACTTACTTATCATGTAAATTTGAATAGGTAGTTCTACATTCATTTTGTATTCTCTGTTTTTATCTTCCCATTGATGTTTAGGACTGTTATTGATCAGTTTCTTATTGGCATATGTACATCCGGTGCAGATTTTACTTGATATTGCCTTAATTCACAAGCATTATAATCAAAGATGGATAGTGGCTATATTGTGTGAATATTAATGGGAAGATTCAAACAAACAATACCAAGTGAACTTAAACTTCAATCCATAACACAAGCAAGTGGCTATCAGGACTCAGTAGCTAATTGGATAACAGTTCTAGTCGAGGATGTATTGATCATATCTTCACCCTCCGCCGAATGCTAGAACACTATCATACTTATCACATGCCAACAATCGTAGTGTTTCTTGACATCACGGCTGCCTTCGATTCGTTGGACAGGACTGTTCTTTGGGGTCGTCTATTAAAGAAGGGTGTGTCTGAGAAGTTTATTAACATCCTAAAAGCCCTATATACAAACACCACAAGCAGAGTGAGGGCATACAACCACCATACCACCACCTCCATTCGAGCAGTGGGGTTAGACAGGGTTTCCCAATCTCACCATTCCGCTTTAACTTTGCCATCGATTACATTCTGGAAACAGTTCTGATGGATTTAAGTAATGGCAGTGTGGATCTGTTGCCTGGATACAGACTTCTCAACCTTGAGTATGTGGACGTTATTGTCTTACTGTGCGATAATGCCCAAGGCATGCAATCCACACTTAATCAGTTGGCAAACAGTGTCCGTAAGTATGGTATGTGCTTTGCACCTTCGAAGTGCAAAGTACTTCTACAAGACTGGCAGGATTCCAATCCTGTACTGACCTTGGATGGTGGCAGATAGAAGTAGTCGAGAAGTTTGTGTATCTAGATAGCTGCATAAGTGCTGGTGGGGGTGTGAGTGATGAGATCAATGCACGTATAGTGAAAGCCAGAGTGGCTTATGCCAACCTGGGCCATCTTTGGCACCTTCATGATGTCAGTCTGTCTATAAAAGTTAGGATCTATAACGCGTCGGTGAGAGCAGTTCTGCTCTATGCTTGTGAATCCTGGTCTCTCCGAGTTGAGGATGTTAGACGACTCTCTGTATTTGATCATCGTTGTCTCCGAAGGATCGCTGATATCCAGTGGCATTACCATGTTAGTAATGCAAAGGTTCGGCATCGTATGTTCGGACACAGAGACGATAATGCAATTGGTGTCACCATCTTGAAACATCGAATTCGGTGGCTTGGGCATGTTCTACGAATGTCGTCTTAGACAATTTCATGTCGTGCATTATTAGCCGACTCTGGGACTGGTTAGATAAAGTGGGAGGTGGTCAGTGTATGACATGGTGTCGTGGTATGAAAGAAAGCTACAAAGGGCTGGCTTGTGTTGGTCATTCACGACTCGCTGGCTGGGATCCGAGAGATGGTGCAACACAATGGCTAGAGACGTTGTCAGAAATGGCTCAGAGTAGAAGCCAGTGGTGATCCTGCTGTAACCTTCTTTTATTTTCTTCATAAAAATGTGGTCCATCAGGGTGCTTGGTACCTGTGTGGTTGCGCTACAGGATTTAGCTACACTATTCAGGTTGTAGCGTTAAAGCCTATACGGTGTCTGGTTCTCCCGTGAATCGGGATTGAGCTGTACTGTTTTAGTTGTCACGTGAAAGTCTGAATGGTATCTGGTTCTCCTGAAAATCAATGTGAAATTACCTTGGCCCACATGGGTACATTATATAATTATGAATACCCGCGAACGCTCTGGTACGGCCGAGGGTGAGGAGAGTCAGCTCTCCTTCTCCAAATGCTCTCATTTGGCCACGTGTATACAAACACTGTCAGGGAAGTCCTACTCACTGCCTTCTCGCAGAATTAATGTTGTTTATGAAATTGAGAGGACGAAAAGCGAATATTTGTCGCTTCAATCGGTTTGGTGGATAGAGAGGATCCGCCTAAGGGAATCGGAAAACTTTGATTCCTAACCAATGGTTCACATGGGTTCCAGGATCCTGAAATAACAAATGGCATATAAACCTATTGTTCGTCACCGACTACCACGGTACTGCATCTCCTAACGTTACTCCACTAAATTGTTGATTAGACCTTTAGATCAAAGGCTCCGAATGTGCCCCCCCCAAGAAAGCCACCTACTTCGGTTTGGGCACTCGGGCAGTATTCCACCCCTCAAATAAATTGAATGATTTATGTGGCGTATATCTGGTGTCTTTTATGGTGTGGGGTTGTGGGTGTTCATTGCCAAGGAGTCTTATACTAAGATGTAACAGATAGCCAGTGGTTCTAGGTTTTCCATGATAATCTAACTTTAATCGATTCATAAATTCAACGATTAAACATTCATATAATCTCAACAACAAATTTCTAATCTGAAAATACACATCCATTTTATCGATTCCTTTTTATTGTACATTATACTAAGTGTCTATCTTTGATCATAAAATTGTTTTTCAACTGTAGAAGTTGTCTACAACATATTTACATATACTACTTATATGAGTTGTAAACAGGATAGGAAATACCGTTTGTAAAAAGTCATTTAACAGTAATATAATATAAAGTGATAATATATTAAGCATAGAAACAATCCAATACTCAAACGGAAAAAAAGAAAAAAAGAAGAAAAATGCATACTCATTCAAATGATGAAGTATTTTTTTTTCCTTTTTTTTGGCAAAAATTTGTATTCACATGATTACTCCGCCTGTAGCTCTTCTAGAGTTACTGCCTGTCCCAAACCCGGATAAAGGAGGAGGGTTGGGCATGGAGTTAGCGACCCCATCCCGTAGAGAAAACTAACTCGCTAAAAAAAAACCGCTAACCAGAAAAATCATTCAGAGAGAGAGAGAGAGAGACAGAGAGACGGAAAAAGAAATTACAGACATAGAGAAAGTAAAATGAATGAATTAAAGAGAAAAGAAAAGAGAAAAAGTAGTTAGAAACATTCATTCGATCAACATGTCATCCTTGTTAATATTAACATTAAAATGTCAATTAAAGAGAAAGAAAGAAAGAAAGAAAGAAAGGAAAGAGAAAAGTAAGAAAAAGAAGATTTTCAATAAATTACAATGAAATAATAAATAAAAAAGAAATGAATACGATGAATCATGACTGACATTTTGGGGTGGGGTGGGGTGGAGAGATAGATATTCAGTATCTTCCTTTGTAATGAATATACATTGACAGTGATACTACTAATAATAATAATCAAGGATCAATATTGGTAGTCATAGGAACAATCATAAAACTGATTGCATTTTCAAACAACAAGAAGTGTAAAACGGATTAATTATTTGTTTTTTTTTTAATTTTTTTTATTTATAACGAACTGTTTCGATGAGAATGACGTCAAGGATGATGATGATGATGATGAGGAGGAGGAGGAGGAGGAGGAGGTGGAGGTGGAAGTAGAGGAGAAGGAGGAGGAGTTGATGATGATGATGATGGTGGAAACATGGAGATGAGATGACATTTGTTTTTTCTTGTGTGTATACGATGATTGACATGTTGAATAATATAAAGCATGATACAATATAATAATAATAATAACAAAGGGTCCATATCGAGATGATGTAAACAAATAGTAACATGGATGAAAACAAGTGAAGTTATTCCGCATAGAAATTGTTGTAGTACTATGGTGAAATAGACTGATTTTTCTTTTGTTTTTTTGTTTTTAAATTTCGTATTACCATCTAGAAAAAATGCAATGGGAGGGGGGTTGGGAGTGGATATAGAAAGAAGCATATTAAATTTGTATAAAAGTTATTTTCCTTTTATGGTATCTATTCAAATTCATTAAATTTCAATTGTTTCTATGATATTGGGAACAACAAAGAAAACCATGTTGTTGTTGTGTTGATGATGATGATGACGATGTTGACGATGATGATGATGATGATGATGATGATGACAATAATAACAAGAATAGTGGAATCATAATAAAAGGTAACTCATGTATTATGACAACAACAATGAAGTTTTTTGATGAGAATTAATCCTGTCAGTTAGTACAAATTAACTTTGTATTTTAATTCATGAAAGATACAAAGAAAGAGTTTGTTACATCATTATTGTCTGATATAAAGTCATATTGAATGAGACTATCATAAGTTTATGGATGATCTTTGAGCAAAGTTAAAGTGACCTTGAGAATGTTTACCTATTTATTAAAGTTAAATTTCATGTGCAATTCATGGTTGTATTTGTTGTTTGAGTTTCCCCCCCCCACTGATGTTTAGGACAGCGGTGGATGTGTCGCGCAATTTCGTGGATTGGTTGAAGTTAGACATTAACACCGTTGGATGCCAGCCGGCTCAGTGGTCTAGTTGGGTAAGCGCCTGGCGCGAAACCGATGGGTCCTGGGTTCGAATCCCGTGAGGCGGGGTAGTGGATGAGCACTGTTGAGGAGTCCCACAACAGGACGAAACGGCCGTCCAGTGCTTCCAGGTTTTCCATGGTGGTCTAACTTCAATTGACTCATGATCTCAACTATTGCAATTGATTAGTCTCTTATTATTGGTATATGTGTATACTGTGTAAATTGCCTTGCTATTGCCTCAAGTCACAAGAATTCTAAGTAGAGATGACTGGTAGATAGCAGTGTAATTCAGGATGCGTGTTTCGTTCCATTCTGAATTTGTCAGTTAGATGTTTACTTATTTATTTACTTAATCACACAAACACTGATACAAGTAGGCAACAAATACATATACGCCACATAAATCATTCGATTTGTGTGAGGGCTGTGATACTACTAGGTTGCCCAGACTGAGGCAGATGGTTTCCTTAGGGAGCCACACCCGAGCCTTTGACCTGAAGGTCTGATCCACAAGGCAATGGAGGATCGTGAGGAGATGCAGTTACATGGTAGCCGGTCACCAACGATTGGTTCATACGCCGTTTGTTTCCTTAGGATCCTGGAGTCCATGTGCACCATTGGGTTGGGATTCGGTTAAAGCGCCGGACATTCGGTTTTCGTCCTCTCATTTTCGTAAACAACAGCCACGCCACGAGAAGGTAGTGAGTAGGACTTCCCTGTCAGAGGCTGTATACGCGTGGCCGTATGAGAGCATTTGGAGAGGGATGGCCCACCCCACTCTTAGCCATACCAGGGCATTCGGGGACCAGTTAGATGAACTTTCACTCCAGAGTTGATGTTCACTCCGAAACTAGAACTCAGTACAATATTGTTCGCGTAAAATGCCATCGTGTTATCCATTCAGTTATAGAGTTCTGATAGCCACCTGTTTGTTGTTTGCTTGTATCTTCCCATTGTTGTTTAGAACTGTAATTAATCAATCTCTTATTATTGGCATATGTGTATACTGTGTATATTGCCTCGATATTGCAGGTACATCCAGTTGACGAATCTCAAACTAGAACGAAACGTGTGTCCTGGATTCCATTACTAACCACTATTCATCTTTGTTAAAAGTCTAAATTCTAAATTTTCTAATTTCATTGACAAGAATTAGTGCATTAAAAATACATACATTTTAAATACCACTTAAAATGTTTACTTGAAAAGTCAATTAAATATGATCAAAATACATAGACTAGATCATAACTCTAAACTTAAACACTGAACACTCACTTAGTTCACTTAAAATAAGGTGATTTATCAACGTATTTAAACAAATGAAGCTAAAAAGTTATTTGAACTCCTCTGCAATACCTATCCAAGATCCTGCACGCATGATTCGAACCCAGGACTTTCGGTTTCATATAAGAATCCCTAAGCTATAGACCACTGAGCCAACATCCAACAGTGTTGATGTCGGACTTCAATCGATTTATGATTTTGCGCAACCCTTCATCTATTGTCTTTAATGAGTAACTACCTCTCACTAGAACTCCAGGAAACACCTTTTAAAGCCAATCACTCATAAGCAGGCGATGATTATTATCAGATTGAGTTATGTTTTGTGGAGATTGTAGTAGTTTTTAATAGTTGAACTGTAAAATAATTTCTTTTACATCAATCAATAGCCTCTTATTAACTCAAAGTTCAGTTTGAAATCTTGTTTAATTTCCTATATCCGTTAATTCTTTCTATATAGTTATTTAACATTAAGGTCAGTTGAATTGAGTAAATAAATAATAGGTCCTGGATTTGAATTTCTCAAGGCGAGATCGTGGATGCGCACTTCCGCTGAAGAATCCCACAATTGGACGAAACGACCGTTCAGTACTTCCAGATTTTCTATGATGGTCTAGATTCAAGTGAATCATGATCTGAAATGTTGAAATTACTATAATCTTCACAAAAACACCCTTCTGAGATGAATCAACATATACTAATTAGTGACTGGCTTCAAGAGGTATATCGTTCAGTTCTAGTGAGAATCAGTGAACAGTGCAATTCAACTGTGTCTGTTGTGAGATAGTAACTCAATGAAGACAATGGTGGATGTGTGGCTCAATTTCGTGGATTGTTTGAAGTTAGATATTAACACCATTGGATGTCGACCAGTTCAGTTGTTGAGAGGTTGAGCGTTCACTTGTGAGACTGATATGTCCTGTGTTGGAATCTTGCAGGGTGGGATCGTGGATGAGCATTGCCACTGAGGAGTTCCACAATAGGTCGAAACAGCCGTCTAATGCTTCCAGGATTTGCAGGGTGGTCTAGCTTCAATTGATTCATGATCACAACTTATTTATTAGTTATTGGTATAAGAAGGCACCAGATATATATACACCACACAATAAGAATGGGAAGAGAAAAAGAAGGTAAGGTGCGATAAGAAAAAGAGAACAGTAACGACCACAGATTAGTGTAAAGTAGTGTGATAATAATAATAATGGGGGAAACAGAAAGGCACAACCAAAAAGTATTCTTTCAGTTAAGGAAGATACAACCACTTTTTATGAAGAAAGTAAAAGAAAGCTACAGCAGGATCGCCACTGGCTTCTATTCTCAGCCATATCTGATAACGACTCAAGCCATTGTGTCGCACCATCTCTCGGATCCCAGCCAGCGAGTCGTGAATGACCAACACAAGCCAGCCCTTTGTAGCTTTCTTTCATACCACGACACCATGTCATACACTGACCACCTCCCCACTTTATCTAACCAGTCCCAGAGTCGGCTAATAATGCACGACATGAAATTGTCTAAGACGACATTCGTAGAACATGCCCAAGCCACCGAATTCGATGTTTCAAGATGGTGGCACCAATTGCATTATCGTCTCTGTGTCCGAACACACAATGCCGAACCTTTGTATTACTAACATGGTGTTGCCACTGGATATCAGCGATCCTTCGGTGACGACGATGATCAAATACAGAGAGTCGTCTAACATTCTCAACTCGGACAGGCCAAGTTTCACAAGTATAGAGCAAAACTGCTCTCACGTGGCTCGATTTCGTGATTTAGTGGAAGTTAGACATTAACACCATTGGATATCGAGCAGCTCAGTTGTCTAGAGGTTAAGCGTTCATCCGTGAGAGAAATCATGAATGCACAATGCTGAGGAGTACCACAATAGGATGAAACAGCCATATAGTGCTTCCAGCTTTTCGGTGATGGTCTAATATCAATCGATTCATGATCTCAAGTTAAAACTTGATAATCTCCACAACCCTTATACTGAAAATTAAAACAGTATAACTTTTTGGTGACTTTGAATATATATATATATATATATATATATATATATATATATATATATATATATATATATATATATACCTGTCAAATCAATGTTTTTGAAGATAAAATCCAGACTGATATGAAGGATTCTAATGATAAAATGGCTATCAGAAAAGTTACAGACAAGAATATATACCTATATTCATATTTATCAATACTGATACTTTTATAGTCTATACTATACGGATATATGTATAGATGTATATATATAAACACACTTGAAATGGATATATTTATTCAGTCTTTCATATTCAAAAAAATAAAATAAACAGACAACAGTAACATGCTGTTTTTAACTACGTCTTAGACAGTTTTGATCAACGACAGAATAATGGAAGTAATATCTATATCTAACTATCTATCCATCTATCTATCTATTTCTATCTATAATCTTAATGTTCATTAATCACTTTACATTGAAAATCAATGAAATTGTGGACTAAATGAAAGAGGAATACTTTTGACCTATCAATGTAAAACGGAAATGGTCTAAATGAAAAAGAAATGTCTGTGAATATATGAATATGTATGGTGCAATTTAATGACGGATATCCTAAGTAGAGTAAGACAGTATAGTACTGATGGTTAAATACTCAAATTATATATATATAATTTCAGTAGTTGTAATCATGAATCAATTGAAGCTAGACCACCCTGCAAATCCTGGAAGCATTAGACGGCTGTTTCGACCTATTGTGGAACTCCTCAGTGGCAATGCTCATCCACGATCCCACCCTGCAAGATTCCAACACAGGACATATCAGTCTCAAAAGTGAATGCTCAACCTCTCAACAACTGAACTGGTCGACATCCAATGGTGTTAATATCTAACTTCAAACAATCCAGGAAATTGAGCCACACATCCACCATTGTCTTCATTGAGTTACTATCTTACAACAGACACAGTTGAATTGCACTGTTCACTGATTCTCACTAGAACTGAACGATATACCTCTTAAAGTCAGTCACTAATTAGTATATGTTGATTCATCTCAGAAGGGTGTTTTTGTGAATATTATAGTAATTTCAACATTTCAGATCATGATTCACTTGAATCTAGACCATCATAGAAAATCTGAAAGTACTGAACGGTCGTTTCAGCTCATTGTTAGATTCCTTAGCAGTACGTATCCACGCATCATGAAACTACATTTTTTTCCAAATAACATTGTTATCAATGAGATATCAAACCATTTCACTTCATTCACTATGCATTCCAATAAAGTAACTAGAAAGTAAATCCAAAAATTATTGACTCCATCATTTTTTTCTAATTTATCATCCAATCAAAAAAAAAAAAAGAAAACGAAAAAAGAGAAAAAATGAGAAAAGAAAAACAGTAATGAAAAATTATTTATAAAATTTACAAAAAATTTTTTATCAAACGTTGTCAAATTCATTAAAAGTAAAAAAAAGTAGCAAAAACTAATCCATATCTGATCACTATTTCGTTACATTACTCTTTTCCCTCTCTCTCTCTCTCTCTCTCTCTCTCTCTAAATAACAAAAATGTATATCAATTTTTCTTTTTCTTTTCTTTCTTTTTTCTCTCTGTATTTCTCACATTCATTCAAAACATTGATTAATGACAATAAAGAGTATCCTGAGGCGAGAACAAGTATGAAAGTGTGAAACTCACTGAAAGAGGTAAAGTGTGTGTGTGAGAGACAGAGAGAGAGGGGGGACTACAAGTTAAGATATATATCAATGAATGATTGAATAAAGTAAGCAGAATATTGACGTGGACAATAATATCGGTTGCCAGTACTACTACTACTACTACTACTATTATCACTACTACTGCCACTACTACTACTACTACTAACACCGGTACTACTATAATTTCGACAGTGATATGCTTTCTATCAACCTTACCCCCTTGTTCCCTCCCCCATTTATCTAAAAAAAATGCATAAATAATGAGTAAACATTTAACGTTGAAAAAATGCCCACTATAAACTATAACTTGTATAGTGAAACAAAAAAAACAAACAGTGAAGCTAAATAAATAATATATTGAAGGGGAGAAAAAGAAAAATAAGATAGAAGCCTAAAACAAAAAAAAGAAAAGAATGAATTGAATAATGAATTAATTCTGACAGTAAATGAGCACAAAATTGTTTCGATTAGTTGAGTTATTGGTCGTAGTAACAATAGTAGTAGTAGTAGTAGTAGTAGAGGAGGAGGAGGAGGAGGAGGAGCAGGAGGAGGAGGAGGTGGTGGAGTGTTTCTCATTTGCTTTTCTTTTCTTTGTTTTCTCTCGCTCTCGCTTGCTCTCTTGCTTACTCTCTTGTTTTATTTGAAACCAACATGAACTTGAAGTACTGGGTACTAAAAAGTAAACTGTTTCTTCATCTGTGTGTGTGTGTGGGGGGGTGTTTATAATATCTAATGTTGTTTCTTACTATTCATTACTATCAATTGTTTATGATTGAATAGATGATGTTGGAATGGATACATTTTTTCTTTATTCATTGACTGAAGAAATAAATAACTCAGTGACTCGTTGTTTTATGCCGTTGTTGTTGTTTTCTCGTTGTGCTCGTCGTTGTTGTTGTTGTTGTTTCGTTTCTTTTCTTTCTGGCAGAACATAAAGTATACTTGATTATTATTTTACTTCTCCTTTTTCTTTTGTTTAGATGGTTAAAGAGATAAATTGTAGTTTGTTTGCTTACGTTTCTTCCTCGTTCTTCTTTTTTAAAAGAAGAATAAATAACTTAAGATTCTTTTATAGATTGAGATGTATTCCATTTTACATTTGATTAATTTTGTAAATAATATTGGTAATTTATGTATTGAGATAATGTTTATCATTGAATGAATTCAATTGAAGTAATAGTGAATAATTTTTTGGTTCTTGAATATAGACCGGTGACAGGTAAGGTTGCTTACTCTCATCCTTTCTCTTTCTCCTGGTGATCGACTGAATCATGAAGACGTCAACATCTAAAGGGAAACGCGGGATACAGTGAACATATAGGATGCAGCTGGACGATCTAGAATTCGCAGATGATCTGGCCCTTATATCCGAAACGCAACAACAAATGCAGGAGAAGACGACCAGTGTAGCAGCAGCCTCAGCATCAGTACGTCTCAATATACACAAAGGGAAAAGGAAGATTCTCCCATACAACACAGCATGCACCAATCCAGTCACAATTGACGGAGAAGATTTGGAAGATGTAAAAACCTTTACATATTTGGGCAGGGTGGATCTGATGCTGATGTGAGAGCGCAAAAGGCAAGATTAGCATATTTACAACTGAAGAACATCTGGAACTCAAAATAACTGTCTGTCAACCAACACCAATCACATTTTCATTACAAATGTCAAGACATTCTACTGTATGGGGCAGAAACCTAGAGAACTACGAAACCCATCATCCAGAAGATACAAGTGTTCATTAACAGTTGTCTACGCAAAATACTTCAGATCCGTTGGCCGGACACTATCAGCAACAACCTACTATGGGAGAGAACAAACCAGCAGCAGAGGAAGAAATCAGGAAGAAGCGCTGGAAGTGGATAGGACACATATTGAGGAAAGCCCCCGACTGCGTCACAAGACAAGTCCTCACATGGAATCCTCAAGGCCAATGGGGGGGTGAAGAGGAAGACCAAAGAACACATTACGCCGAGAAATGGAAATAGACATGAGAAAAATGAACAAGAATTGGATGGAACTAGAAAAGAAGGCCCATGACAGAGTGAGTGGGTTGGAGAATGCTGGTCTGTGGCCTATGCTCCATTAGGAGTAACAGGCGTAAGTAAGTAAGTAAGTCTTGAATGTGGAACTTCACTATAGTGTACACTCTTTACTTTACGCATGAGACTGAAGGTTTTGGTATAGGATCACGAATCAGTACTTCTCTAGAATCCCATGGTAGAATGAAACGATCATCCAATACTTCCAGGTTTTCAATGGTGGTCTAGTTTAAATCGACTCAGGAATACTGGAGATACTTACTGATAATAAATAAATATACATTAACTAACGATAATGTTTGACGGTACCATAGTCGTTGAGAAATGATCTATAGATTGGTATTTTGATTATTAAGTTATGAGTTTAAAGTTGCCTGACCAGAATAATTAAAGTTTTGCACTTTTGTCAGATATCAAGGAATAATAGAGAGGGTGAATGTGATTTAAAGAAATCGAAGAAATATTATGTTTGTCTGGTCTTTAGTCCCCACTGTGATCCATTGATTCAATCATAATACAATTATTAGAATGAATGACTAGACGATCCATCATCTGGTACTTTTTATGTAGTGATTGGAAACAATTGGAAGTTAACCGTTGATCTAGGTTACGGGAAAGTTGGTACTCCATCGCAACTCTAGAAGTCTATGTGATACTATACACGTAATATGAAATATAGTCATTATGATAATAATAATAATCTTGCGACCAACAATGTTTCCTGTGAGTTACATAAACTTGATTTATTCAATATCACAGTCAGAGAAATTGGTAATGGAGTGATTCTTATATCATTTGACTGAAATACAACATGGGGAACTGTCAAATTATTCATTTTATTCTAATTAATAAGTAGATACAATTCACTTGATTTTATTATACTTGTATCTTCCCATTGTTATGTAGGACTGCAACTGATCAGCTAATGGATATCAGGATTGACTAGCTAAATGGAGTCTGAAGCGAACGGTACTAAGTTCGAGTCTCGGAATGAACATTATACTGGAATGAAAGAACTATTCAATGCTTTGTAGTTTCCAATAATACTGAGATCAGTCTATGTCAAATATCACTTGTAAATCGAAAGAATATCTGTCAAATTCCTACATAAAAAAGAAACTGTTTTTCAAAAGTGATTGATCACTAGGTGGCGATCAATGTCATGTATGTCAGGTCCTTCATAGTGCAGATCGAATGCTATCGACCAAATTACAATGTGTCTACTAGTCTAAATAACTCAACATTACATGCACTATGTTAGTCGATGCTATTCCATCTGCACTATAAAGGGCCTGACACATATGATATTGATCACCATCCAGTGATCAATCAATTGTGAATACATCTCTATCTTACAGGAGAGATTAGTCACGACCCAGATAGCTCAGTGATAACATCTTTGACTTTGAAACTGGGTGACATGGGGTCGAATCCGTCGGGGAGGGGAGGATATCAGTTCCCTCAATATTACAGGTACACCTTGTTCGCGAGTGCCAGAGTTTCCCGTTAACTACCTTCAATCACCATCTTATCTTAAACCCTTCTTCTTTTTTTCAAAATTATCATTATTCTGATAAACTGTTTTTGTATACACTTCTCAAATTACATAAAAACCTAGACTAGAAATAACAATCTTGTTTTAATGTATATCAAATTACTTACATACATTATTAACATGCCCCAGCAAATCTTAACTCAAGCATAATGAATTAATGATGTTGATAATGACGATAATGATGAGGATGAGGATGATAATCATAAAGACAAGTTGACAATTACAAAAAGTCTACTTGACCTAACCAACCTACAATTAGATTGTATCTTGTTAATGTTTCAAGAGTTAAATTTTAACAAATGTTTACTTGATTCTATTTAATCATAAAAATGGAATGAATGAATGAACGAACAAGCAAGCGAACGAACGAACGAACAAACGAGCGAACGAACGAACGAACGAACAGGAGAACGAACGAGTGAACGAACGGGCGAACAATAATAACAAAAGATAACTGATTTTAACACGCTACTTAAGAATAGTAAAAATGTGTTACTGTCTGTCTACATAAGTGTGTTCGTGGTCGTGTGTGTGTGTGTGTGTATGTGTTCATGTTCGTTAGACTAAACAATAGCAATGAAATAATAAGTGATTATGTCACATTCTACTACTTTTTTTCTCACTCTCTACCCCCCTCTCGCCCTCCATCCATTCTACCGACAAACACAATTAGAATGTGATTACTTTTCCTATCAAGATGATTATCACTAGGTAACTACTACTATAACATGAACAAGTGATTTCTTTTTTTTTTAGCTGATACAATAAAGAATAATCATAGACAAGGATTTAAACTTTACTCTTATTACACAAACAATGTGTTATCATAACTTAGTAGTTAAGTGAATAACATGATAGAGTTTGAAGTGAATGGTACTGGTTCGAGTTCCAAAATGACACATCGACAACTCTGAGATACAGGTACATTCAGTTGATGAGTTCCAGATAGGACGAAACTTGTGAACTGATTCCTAGGGTTAGTTATTATTCATCTTTGTTTTTCTGACAGTAGGATTATTTAATCAAAATAAGTTTAATTCATGACCATCTGTTCAAACTGTAGATTAACATAAGAATGTATTTTAAAAATTTATTACCCAGTTATAGTTAATCCTTGTTAACATTGTTATGCAATCAGTCAGTCAGTTATAAACGTACAAGAAGGCACATATATGTATCGGTCTAAGTTGCCACATTTCGTTAACACAAGAAGATCAACATCAAATTCATAAAAGTAGTCACTTCAATGGTAGCGATTTTAATCTCATAGTTTAAGGGAAAACAGAGAGTGTATACACCTACACCATTGTGATCGATTCTGATTCATGTCACCCACAGTCTCCAACCACTGGTTGCGATAGTCACACATACTCCAACCAAGTAGCCTACATCTACCAACATGGCTGACACCGGAAGTTAGTGAATTCAATGACTGATGCCACCTCTTCGTTTGGCCACCCCTAAATATCTTCCAACCATCCCCTACACTAGTCAGCAATACGCGTCGTGGTAGTCGGTGTTCAGACATACGTAACATGTGACCCAACCATTTTAAACGATAAAGACTTATAACCACATCAACTGATTTACCATCATCATTCCCTAATACCCTGTATCTGTCTAACCTCACTATTACTTACCCGGTGGTACCAGCAGATGCAAACAATATTTCAAAGGCATCTGTGGTCAAATATTAGTAACTTACGAGTATCTTCTACTCTTAGTGGCCACGTTTCACAGCCGTAAAATAGAACAGAACGAACTACCGCGCAGTATATTCGTCCGTTTATTGATAGACGGATATCTCGCCTTCGCCATAAGTGACGTAAGTTGGCAAAAGCCAAACGAGCTTTTCGAATCCGTGCTGAGATTTCGTCAGACACCAGCCCATTTGGGCTGTTCAGACGTCCAAGATAAGTGAATTTGTCGAGGCGTTCGATTACTTCACTCCCTATCCTTAGTTCATTTGTTGACGCAGGCGAGTCCGGGAGCAACAACTTCCATTTAGAGGGGAAAAAACGCATCCCAAACATTCTAGCATTGTTGCTTAGTGCTACCAAAAGACTCTGCATTTTATCAGCGTCTTCACCAAACAGGACTATGTCATCTGTGCGTTCTAATTCGATAGTTGGACCTCCTGGTAGGAGGTCAGTACACGAGAATTCTGACGACGAGAGTGTTATTTCCATCAATAGGTCTATGATGAAGCCAAACAAAAATGGAGAAAGTGGACAGCCTTGACGTACACCACTTGAGGTTGCAAAACCAGATGACAGTTCGCCATAAACTCTGACTCGACTAGTAGTGTTCAAGTAAAGAGCCTTCACAAGGTTTATGTACTTCTGAGGTACGCCTTTCAATGACAGACACTGCCACAGAATCACGCAGTCTACCGAGTCAAATGCTGTTTTTAAGTCAAGAAAGACCACCATTGTTGGACGCCAATAAGTATGCCTATGTTTTAGAACCCGAAGAACGGTGAATATGTGTTCGATGCAGCCACGACCAGTTCTGAAACCAGTCTGATTTTCTCATGTTTGCAGTTCATGAGTCTTGTTATGCGCTCAGTCATGTTCTTTGATTGTAATGTCTATATTGTTTCAAGTTTCAATAGGAAGATGTAACTTCTGATAGCAATAAATGAAGTAGGTCAAATCTGATGTTAACATTGTGTATGGCTCATGGCTATAAGAATTGAGCGTCACATGCTCAATTATAGATTTGAATACTCCTGATAATTCGATTCAATTCACAAGTCATTACGCTCTATCAGACGGTTGAACCTGAATCTTGTGACGTTCCATCGATAATCTCCTAAATAAAATGGTCATATTAAACGTTCATTAAGTATAATTCAATCACTACTGTTTACCACAGAACATTACACTGATTATCATCCAATCAACCATTATTGTTATTGAATCACGAATTGATTTAAGTTAGAAATTAATCATTCCAAACCCTGAAACATTGAATAGCTGTTTCGTTCTAATGCTAGACTTTTCAATAGTGAGCATTCGCGAACCTACTGCCATGAATCAAGCCTAAGATCTTCGGTCATCAGTAAGAACTCTAAACTTTTAAACCATGAGCTACAATTCAATGATATGCAAGTCTAACTTGAACCAATTTATGATATTACTTAACCATACTGAACATAGTTGAGTTTCACCGAACATACTTTTTTCTGGTTAGCGTTTTTTTAGCGAGTTAGTTTTCTACGGGATGGGGTCACTAACCTCATGCCCAACCCCCCTCCTTTATCCAGGCTTGGGACCGGCAGTAGCCACCGGAAGGACTCCAGGCGGAGTTTTCACCGAACATATCTTCTCATTAATACGAACTATTTGTTTGTAGTCTCTTCCTAAATGTTTTCTCAAACAAAAGAAGTTAAATAATGATTAGCTAAGATAAGTAAGACTATTTTTGATAACTCTAAGATCGCTGACAGGACAGTATATCTGTCCATGGGAATTGGACATATATCAGTCCCACTTTTATTGAATATTGAACGTTGTCCTCATACCAGGTTGACTTATCAGACAAGTTAAAAGTGTATAATTATAAATACTGACAATTATCATTACATACTTAAGCATGTTACTCCTCGTGGACGAGCATATTTCAACCAACAGCATTCTCCATCCAAATTTGTCCTAGGAAATCCTTTCCAGCTCTTTCTAGTTGTTATTCATCCTTTTCATATTTGCCTCCATTTCACTATGTAGTGTGTTCTTTGGCCTTCCTTTTTTCCGCTTCCCTTCAATCTTTCAAGTAAGCGCTTTCTTCTTGATGCTGTTTGATGATTTCCGTAATGTATGTCCTATCCATTTCCATCGCCTTTCTTAATTTCTTCTTCATCTGGAAGCTGGTTTGTTCTGTCTTACAGTAGACTGTTGCTGACTATTATCACTGTTATTCAATAAAACAATTATGTCGGATTCAGTTTTAAAATGGTTTGGATCATTCCATTGTTGATATTTTCCGCTGAAATTCAATCAGCCTTCGTTAGCATATAGACATTCTGTCTAAACTGAACATAAACTCTGGAATTCATATATATCCAGCCGGTAAGTCCTGTAATCCAGCACTAGATACATTCCATCTGTTTTGTATTCAATCTTCAATGCTCTAGTTTTATACATCCGTGAAGTTTTTTGCAGATTCATCACTTAGTGTGAATGGATATAAATATTGGAAAAGTGATGTGTATGTATCCCTCAACTGGGACTAATTTACAACACATATTGATTTAATAGTTGAGTTCATAAGTCCATTGAAGTTAGACCACAATGGGAAACCTGGAAGCACTGGACGGCCTTTTCGTCCTACTGTGGGATTCCTCAGTAGTGAGCGTCCATTGATTTAACTATCTAGCTGATGTTAACTTTTAATACAGTATCAAAATAAACTAATCTTTACAAGAACCCCCTACATTTGTGGAAAAAAAAGAAAATATCAGATACTTATCAATTATTTAAATCAATGATCATTTATATCCTAGCTATTCATCATGTAGTAAACAACCAATCGGAGATCATTGAGGGCTTGACTAGGTTAATGGTAACATCTCTAGATATTACACTGGATGACTTACTTACTTACTTACTTACGCTTGTTACTCCTAATGGAGCATTGACTGCCGACCAGCATTCTCCAACCCACTCTGTTCTGAGACTTCTTTTCTAGTTTCATCCAATTCTTGTTCATTTTTCTCATGTCTATCTCCATTTACCGGCGTAATGTGTTCTTTGGTATTCCTCTTCACCCCCCCTATTGGCCTTGAGGATTCCATGTGAGGGAAAATCTGAGAACCATACAGTATGTACTTCATTTTCAAAATGTCAACCAATCATCCCAGACTTCATTATTTCTTCGCTTCCACACAAATCATTCTCTGTTCTGTTACTCTTTTCTTCGTTCTTCTTAACCTTCCGCCGTCAGACATTTTATTTTTGATTGATGATACATATACTACTTATGTATTTGTCGATATCAGTAACACAGATCATAATAAGATTTTTTCACTTCAAATTGTTTTACATTCAAAATGATTCATTATTAATTCACCTAATTAACATTATAATTAAAAAGAAATTAGTTGAAGTTAGACATTAACACAGTTGGATGCCGGCTCAGTGGTCTAGTGGTTTTGAGTTCGAATTTCACGGGGGCAGGGTCGTGGATGCGCACTGCTGAGGAGTCCCACAATAGGACGAAACGGCCGTCCAGCGCTTCCAGATTTTCCATGGTGGTCTAGCTTCAACTGACTCATGATGTTAACCATTAAAAAAAATTGTTGAAAACTGTAACATTGAATAGTTTTCTTAATGTATGAAAAAGAAGAAAGACACTTATTCATATCTATTGTTAAGAGAAAAACATTGATAACCAACTAGGTCTATTAGGTTAAAACTAATAATCTACAATGTAGTTGTTAACATGAATGTTATAGGGTATAGACTTAGTAAAGTGTAATAGATTTGATTGTAAAGTTGAATTGTAAACATGAGTTTTCTTTTTGTTTCCTCGGGATACTGGAGCCCATATACACCATTGATTTGGAATCAAGGTTTTCCAACTCCACTAGGTGGATCCTTCATATCCACTAACCCGGTTAAAGTATCGGGCATTCGCTTTTCATCCTCTCAATTTCATAAACAACACCATAGATGACAGAAGGTAGTGAGTTGAACTTTCCTGACAGTGGCTGTATGCACGTGGCCATGTGAGAGCATTTGGAGAGGGATAGCCGACTCTCTGCACCTTCGGTCGTACCACGACATTTGAGGGGTTATGAATAATTTTTCTGGTTAGCGTTTTTTTAGCGAGTTAGTTTTCTACGGGATGGGGACGCTAACCCCATGCCCAACCCTCCTCCTTTATCCGGGCTTGGGACCGGCAGTAGCCCCCGGGGGCTCCAGGCGGAGTTAAGGGGGTTATGAATACAACACAATAAAATGCTTTCTAAAATAGAAAGATTGAAATGTCAATATCACAGACTCCCAATAAGGTAAACTCGTATAAACACAATTTATTTCCAACATAAGTCAAACAATCATAATCGATGTAGAGTCTGGTACGAATGTATGATAATCCATGTTGCTACATCTCACATCGACACTACCGGAGAATAGATCGATGAGATGTGAATTAATAGACTAGAATGAGTTGCAAGTACAATCCAAATGCATGAAAAATAGTAGATAGAGTTGAATAATCAACAGTCAAATATGTGATTTTACTCAAGATTTATTCACGAAGATAATGAGTGAATTCATCTACACCAATGAAATGTAATCATGACAAGTAACCAGAAAGTTACACAATGATAATAAGTCAAGTATCATCCGGGTGACCTTTTCACACTTGTTAAATCTCATGGAGGAACATGGGCTGCTCATTAGTATTCTCCATACAACTTTGTTCTGAACCATCCTTTCCAGTTGTTTCCAGTTGCTATTCATCCTTTTCATGTCTCCTTATAATTCTTTATACAGTGTGTTCTTTGGTCTTCTTCCTTTCCTTATCTCTTCAAGATTCCAAGTTAGGGATTATCTCGTGATGCAGTTAGATAATTTCTGTAATTTATGTACTTTCCATCTCTATCATCTCTACCTAATTTCTTCTTGAGATAGAAGTTGGTTTGTTGTCTTCCACAGTAAGCTGTTGTCAATGATATCCTTCCAAAGGACATTGAGTATCTTTTGTAGACTATTGTTTAAAAATACTTGTACTGTTTTGATAATGGTTATAGTAGTTCTCCAAGTTTCAGCTTCATACAGTGGGACTGTTTTGACTTTCGTATTAATATTCTCACTTTGATACTGGTTAAAAGTTGTTATGAGTTCCATATGTTCTTCAACAGTAGGAGTGCCACCGTCGCTTCGCCAATCCTCACCTTTACGTTTGCATCCGATCCTCCGTGTTCATCGATGATTCTACTGATCAGGTAAGTGAAAGATTTCACATCTTCCACAGTTTCGTCATCAAGTGTGAGTGGGTTGACGTTCTCAGGATTATATTTAAGGATCTTGGTCTTTCCCTTATGTATGTTAAGGCCTACTGATGCAGAGGCTGCTGGTACACTAGTTGTCTTGACTTGCATACATTGATGTGTAAGGAATAGAAGGGCCGGCTCATCTGCGAAGTTCGAATCGTCTAAATGATTCCAACACGTCCACCTTATTCCGTGCCTTCCGTCGAATGTTGAGGTCTTCATAATCCAGTCAATATGAGTCAAGTACCAAATACAAATTCACAGAAGTTTGAGATACGTGTTAGTAATATCTAGATTGTAATTTGAAACATGATTTACCGTTGTGTATACTGAAACAACGTCGAATTTCAAGCATTGCTAAACCTCGAATTTAGAATCCATCACTTCATTAAGACAGTCAAGTGTCGTATATGAAATGCGCTTATTGGTCACCGAGTAATAGCCAATATCATGTTTATCTAGATCATAGCGTTGATGACACTCTCATTATCAAGTGATTATATGACTACTAAATATTGTATGAGATATTACATTCTGTGTACTGTATTTTAATATAAATCTGTGATAGGAGATACTTAACACGATGATCGGTAGTATTTGAAAGGAACTTTGCTTTCACCTCCTATCGCATACACACGGACAAATGCAGACAAAGACAGCCAGTGTAGCATCAGTCACGAAATCAGTAGGCCTCAACATGCACAAGAGAAAAACCAAGGTCCTCAAATTCAAAGCGGAGAACAGCAATCCAATCACTCTTGATGGCGAAACTCTGGAAGATGTAGAATACTTCACATAACTGGGAAGCACCATCCATGAAAAAGGAGGTTCAGATGCAGACGTAAAGGCGAGGATTGGTAAAGCAAGGGCCGCATTCCTTCAGTTGAAGAACATATGGAACTCAAAACAACTTTCAACTAATATCTAAGTGAGACTCTTCAATACGAACGTCAAGGCAATTCTACTGCACGGAGCTGAAACTTGGAGAACTACAACAACCACCATCAAGAAGGTAAAAGTATTTATAAATACCCGTCTACGCGAGATACTCAACATCCATTGGCCGGATACCATCAGCAACAGCCTTTTGTGGAAGAGAACAAACCAGCTTCCAGGTGAAGAGGAAATTAGGAAAAGACGATGGAAATGGATAGGACATACACTACGCAAATCGTCAAACTGCATCACGAGGCAAGCCCTAACTTGGAATCTTGAATGGAAGGCGAAAAGAGGAAGGCCAAAGAACACATTACGTCGGGAAAATAGAAGCAGATATGGAAAGGATGAATTACAACTGGAAGGAGCTAGAAAAGATCACTTAGGACAAGGTTGAATGGCGAATGCTGGTGAGCGGCTTATGCTCCTTCACGAGGAGTAAACAGGCGTAAGTAAGTAAGTAAGTATTTGAAGGACTACATATCATTGACTTTCAGTAATTGTTAAACAAACATTAAAAAAGAAGATATCCTATTCATTTGTATTGTTGTCTAGACATTGTTCAAGTGGACAGATATTCTATCCCCATTGAACTAGATTCATATAAATATCTTGTCTAAACAAATATCTCATATCAACAACCAAATAAATCTGTCCAACATTCACACTTAACTAGGAGGAGAATATTCTGTCGCCATGACATACAACACTAATCAATATGATTGTTTCATATTGATTCATATGTAAATAAACGTGTTCAATTACACTTAAAGCAGGTTATACTGTGTGTAGAATCTAAGGCAAGATTGAATGAATGGTGATGAGTAGACAAAGATGTATGACTAGTGTTTATCTCCATATATACAAAATGGAACAGCTGTTCAATGCATCTTCTTTTAAACATATTGAAGTGTGTGTGAGGAAAGATCCATTCGATTAGAAATACAACACATGCACATGTTTCGTTTAATTTAAGATACTTCAGATGGATTTACTCTCATGTTAACTGACCCTGCTCATGCTAAAACATGATCTTATTATCTATCTATCATTTGAGATTGTTATGGCCTATTCATTAAACTAGTGAATGGTAATAATCGATAATTTGCAGTATGGGATTATGGAGATTGTTAAGTTTTGATTGAGATCATGAATGGATTGATGTTAGACCACCATTGAGAACATGGAAACAATAAACAGCTGTTTCGTTCTAGTATGAGAATCCTCATGAGATTCGAACCTAAAACCTCGAGTCTCACGTGTGAGCGCCTAACCACCATATAAACGTATAACTTCAGCCAATAATTTGTTGAACTTCTAAAAAATGTACATGTATAGGTCTACATTTTTTATTCTTTTCATCCAGAATCAGTCAGTCAGTCAGTGAGCTACAATGTACAAGTAGGCATATATATGCATCGGTGCAAGTTGCCATACCTCATTAGTTCAGTAAGATGAACAGCGGATTCATAGAAGTAGTTAATTTAGAGGTGGTAATATATATAGAAGATAAATTTCATATAAGGATATAGTGTATACATCGAAGCCATTGTAATCGATTTTGAGTCATGTCAACAACAGTCTACAACCATTGGTTACGATAGTCACATGGACCCTAACCAAGTAATCTTCATCTACCAACATGACTGAGACCAGAAGTTAGTGAACTTAGTGACTTCAAGCACTGATGCCACGTTTTCGTTTGACCACCCTTAGATTTCGTCCAACCATCTCCAACACTAGTCAGCATTGCTCATCATGCTAATTGGTATTCAGGCATACGTAACACATGACCCAACCATCTCAGTCGATAATGATTGACAACCTCATCAATTGATTTACCATCATCATTCCCTAATACCCTACGTATGCATTCACCATCATGCTATTGAAATTCGAATCCTGAACCCTCGGCCTCGTGTAAGAACACGAGAACGTGTTTCAATCAATTTAAATCAAGTTATCGTGCACAATATAAAGAAGATTGAATGATTGATCATGTGAATAGTTTTCTAGATTCTTGAAATAATTGAATGTTATGAGTAGACAAAGATGTATGACTAGTGTTTCTCTCTGTAGTTTAAGACAAAACAGCTGTTCAATGCATCTTACATTTTAATTATTATTATTATTATTATTATTATTATTATCCCTATAATACTAACTTACTTACTTACTTACTTACTTACTTACGCCTGGTATTCCTAATGGAGCATAGGCCACAGACCACCATTCTCCAACCCACTCATTCTGTCCTGGGCCTTCTTTTCTAGTTCCATCCAATTCTTGTTCATTTTTCTCATGTCTGTCTCCGTTTCTCGGCGTAATATGTTCTTTGGTGTTCCTCTTCACCCCCCATTGGCCTTGAGGATTCCATGTAAGGGCTTGTCTTGTGACGCAGTCGGGGGCTTTCCTCAGTGTGTGTCCTATCCATTTCCAACGCTTCTTCCTGATTTCTTCCTCCGCTGGGATCTGGTTTATTCTCTCCCACAGTACGTTGTTGCTAATAGTGTCCGGCCAACGGATTCGAAGTATTTTGCGTAGACAACTGTTAATAAACACCTGTATTTTCTGGATGATGGCTTTTGTAGTTCTCCAGGTTTCTGCCCCATACAGTAGAATGGTCTTGACATTTGTATTGAAAATCCTGACCTTGGTGTTAGTTGACAGACAGTTGCTTTGAGTTCCAGATGTTCTTCAGTTGTAAAATCTCTATAATACATTTAAGTATATATATATATATATATATATATATATATATATATATATATATATATATGGAATATGTAACAAAAGATCTAGTTTTAATAAACAGTAACCGAATATTTAAAATGATTGTTCGTATTAATTAAGAAAAGTGATCAACTCTATAACGAGTAAAAATAATTCAACTATTTATTCTTTTTTTATTGAAATCATGAACCGATTGATGTTAGACCATCACAATTGAAAACCTGGAAGCACTGGGCGGCCGTTTCGTCCTATTGTGGGACTCCTCAGCAGTGGGCATCCACGATCCCGCGAGCGGGATTCGAACCCAGGGCCCTCGGTCTCGCGCGCGAACGCTTAACCAACTGGACCACTGAGCCGGCATCCAATGGTGATAGTGTGTAACATCAACCAATCCACGAAATTGCGCGACCAACTTCCGTTGTACTGAGGTAGATACCTGTCTCTACCCGACAAAGATTAGCTCCACTGGTCACGGCTTCTCGCTAGAACTCCGAGAATTCCGTCACGAAGTTAGTCACTAGTGAGCACATGTTGATTACTAGTATAGGGGTTGTGGAGATTATTAAATTTTTTGATTGAGATCATGGACCGATCTTTTCTTTTCCTTCCCACCCCCACCCCCACACCAACCTCTATTCCTTCTCCCTCTATTTACTTAATATGAACATAGTAACTAAAATCATGTTACTAAGATGAAAATCTTGTTGTATTTCAAACAAAAAAAAGAAAACGTTATATATTTTCTTAAGAACTATCTAATCCATATTGTTATCATAGAAATTATTTATTTATTATCCTTAAGGGGATTTAAATATTTTGTCTAATAGTTACTAGAATAAATAATCTTATGTATATGTGTATCTAATTGTTGTTTCTTCTTTATGGAAAAAAACTATTTAATCCACTTGTATCATTGAGTTATTACTGACAATCAAAGATGGACTATTTTTCTTCTTATTATTATTACTATTAATGAAGAATAAGTATTAAAGTGGACTTAAAACGTGTCCATTTATTACTATATAGAACTAAATAAAGATTATGAAACTATTTAAAGAATAAGGATTACAATGATACTAGCTAACATGCAAAAATACACCTACGTCATTTTAATCGATTCTTAGCTGTGTCATCAACAATCTCCAGCCATTAGTTGCTATAGTCACATGGACCCCAACCAAGTAATCTGCATCTCCCCATATGGCTGACACTAGAAGTTAGTGACTTCAAGCACTGATGCCATGATTTGGTTTGGCTACCCCTAAATTTCTTTCAACCATCCCCTACACTAATCAGAATTACGCGTCGTGATAGTCAGTATTCATGCATATGTAACACGTGGCTCAACTATCTCAGTTGATAAAGATTCACAACTTCATCAATTGATTTACCATCATCCTCTAATACCCTACATCTAACCTCACTATCACTTAACCGGCGATTCCAACAGATGTGAATAATATTTCAAAGACATTTGTGGTCAAATACTAGTAGCTTACGACGATCTTCAACTTTTAATTGCC
Source organism: Schistosoma mattheei (assembly GCA_944470405.2). Taxonomy (NCBI): domain Eukaryota; kingdom Metazoa; phylum Platyhelminthes; class Trematoda; order Strigeidida; family Schistosomatidae; genus Schistosoma; species Schistosoma mattheei. The sequence goes on from OX103943.1 coordinate 1,562,786, forward strand.
ACGTTTTGCAACCGTAAATATGTTTCGCTAAATGGATGATTGAATTGCGCGCCAAAAAATCCAAGACCTGCGATCTTATACTTGATTGATTCATCCATAAATTATAATCTCACTGTATTTGTTTTTCTGGATGAATACTCCTCTTATCTATAAGATTTTGGGAAGATAAGATATTGTTATGTTTGAAATGTGGAAAAAGATATTTGACCTGAGGTGTATATATCCCTCCTAAAATCAGTATTTGATTCACAAAGCTATCAGATTTTTTTCGGGGGAGGTATGACTGTTCTTCAACACCATCATGCTTGACTACTTTGCACAGAAAAAAAAACGAACAACAATATAAAAGAGAATCACGCATAACACAGGGTCATTAAATAGATTGGTAGCCTGTTTGAACATTTGGATTAACTGTTCCAGACATCTAGATAGTTCAACAAGTTTGTTTGTTTGTTTGTTTGTTTTAATGCATCATTATGGCTATTAATCTCATAATCTATTGAGGTGCTTTTACGACCTTTCGTTGTACAAGTTATAAAAGAGCTCAATCGGTGATATTGTGATGGTTGACAATGTGTATTGAAGAAGAATGAACATTATTCAAATGTCAATTCTTGAACTGCTAACATTTAATTGGCGATCACTCGATATGTTGTCGTCAGGATCGACCAAGAAGTTGTACCCACAATATACAATTGAATAAAGTCACTAATAATAACAATAATGACTAATTTAAATATATGAAAAGCTTCTACATCAAGTAGGCGTTAATAATGTTATGTAAATTGACGATTAAAAATTCACAATCTAGTCATCTATATCCGATTGATATCAGACAATCCACAGGTAATAAAGAACAAACAGACGAAAGCATCACTGAATTCCAACTCAATGGTCTAGAGAATATGGGTCCACACATAATATCGGAGTTTCTGAGTTTGAATCCCACATGCGAGATCGTAGGGGTGCACTGCTAAGGAGTCTCGTACTAGGACGAGATGACTGTTCAGCACTCCTATGTTTTCAACGGTGGTTTAACATTGATCCATTTATAATATCAACCTAAGCTCCACAATACTTCACCGATAATAACATTTTAGAAATTAATTTTTACCGGATATACTTTTTGGGTTAATATTTTTTTATTAGCGTGTTTTTAACGAGTTAGTTTTCTGCGAGATGGGGTTGCTAACCCTATGCCCAACCCTCCTCTTTTACTCGAGCTTGGGACCGGCAGTAATTGTAGAAGAGCCGGACACCAACAGTAACAGCCTTCTGTAGGAGAGAACAAACCAGCTTCCAGATGAAGAGGAAATTAGGAAAAGACGTTGGAAGTTGATAGGACATACATTACGCAAATCACCAAACTGCATCACGAAGCAAGCCCTAACTTGGAATCCTAAAGCGAAGCAGAGAAGACGAAGACCAAAAAACACATTATGTCAGTAACTGGAAATCGATATGAAAAGGATGAATAACAACTGACTTATAGGACCACACTAATGACCCATACACCAGTACGAGCAGTCTACAGTTCCGATTGGTTCTTTCCCGCCTAGCCCTGCTTCCCAAGTTCATAACACCAATCTCAGCCTTCACGATACGAATCATACATTTCGAGTATACTGAGTTTATATACAAACAAATCAGATAACAGCACACCATAAAATAAGAAATAACATTTGTACAAGATTAGGCCGAAAGTGGCTTTGATTGCACGAGACTGTAACTAATAGACTGAGAATAGCAAGTCATATAACAGTAACCAATAGATCAAATGGAAGCTTATAACGAAAGAATGTCCTCATTTATAATAGTTTACCTATGAATAAAGCATGTATATTCACTGTGTTATATAAAGAAAATAACTGAAGTTGATAAAATTAAGGATAAATGTAATTTCACAGATTGAAATCATGAGTCAATTGAAGCTAGACAACCATCGAAAACCTAGAAGCGCTGGACGGCTGTTTGGTCCTAGTATGGAACTCCTCAGCAGTGTGCATCCACGATCCCGCCTCCCGAGACATTCGAACCCAGGACCTATCGGTCTCACGCCAGGCGTTTACCCAACTAGGCCACTGAGCCAGCATCCAACGGTGTTAATGTCTAACTTCAACCAATCCACGAAGTTGTGTCACCGTACACCGATGTCTTCAGTGAGCTGATATCTCACAACAAAAAGGGGGTTTTGTGGATATTGTAGTGATTCACGAGTTGATTAATGCTAGACTACCATAGAAAACGTAGTAGCACTGGATGACCGTTTCGTCGTAGTATTGAAATTCTCAACTCTTATCATCTACTAAACTAAAAACAATCAACAAACATTTTGATAGGATGTTGGATCTAGAACCATGGATAAATACCACAGACACAACTGAAATCTTATTATATACATATAAGTTGTATGTGTTTGGATAACAAAGGCTTTAGATAGACCGATTAAAAGAACGATTAATGTGGGATTCTCACGAAGCAGAAATCATGGAAATGTATGGGCAAAACCATTGTATATATTTTATTATCAACAACTTAGTTTTATAACTTGTTCACTGATATACCTAGTACATTTGAATCAAATGTCTGTTCTATTGTTAGGTGAATCGCCTACAAGATAAATGTCATTCAGTTAATCACTTCTTAAATCAATCGTAATCATGTTTATTTCTATGTTAAAATATCCTATCTACAAATGGGAATAAGATACATATCAGTCAGTTTGTAGAACATCTTCCTTACAATTGTCAACTAATGTCCAATATATAATTGCAGAGTGAACATCAACTCGGAGATACAGGTACATTCAGCTGACGAGTCTCAAATAGGACGAAACGCACATCCTGGATTCTACTGCTAGACACTTTGCTTACTAGCATTCTTCTGTTCGTTTAGTCAGTATACGCCAAATATAAGAGCATAATTTTCACGGACGATTTCATCTCAATCTCTAACTTTCCTTTTTTTTGACTTTTCATCTAGCAGTATATCCAATTGATGAGTCCCGAATAGGACGAAATGTGTGTCCTAGATACTACTGCTAGTTACTAACCGTCTCTGTTTATAATCTCTTCTGGACAATCTTTCCCAGTTTTTTCCAGTTGTTATTCATCCTTTTGGTGTCTGCTTCCAATTCCAAACGTAGTATATTCTTTGACCTTCCTCCTTTCCGATTCCCTTCAGGATTCCAACTTAGCGCTCACCTCATGATTCAGTGTGATGATTTCTTTAATGTGTATCATTTCCTCTTCAACTAAAAGTTGGTTTATTCTATCCCATATCAGACTATTGTTTATTATTTATTATTTATTTATTTGAACACAAAGATATTGGTACAAGTACGCACCAAACAGATATGCGTCACACAAATCAAATGAGATTTGTGTGAGGGCTGTGATATTGCTCGAGTGCCCAAACCGAGGCAAGTGGTTTTCTTAGGGGACCACACACGGAGCCTTCTATATGAAGGTCTGATCCACAAGGTAGTGGAGCAACGTAAGGAGATGCAGTCACATGGTAGCCGGTCATCAACAATAGGTTCGAACGCCATTTTTCCATCAGGATACTGGAGCCCATGTGCACCATTTATTTGAAATCAGGGTTTTCCAACTCCCGTATGTGGATTCTCCATATCTACCAACATTGTTAAAGCGCAGGAGTTTCGTTTTCGTCCTCTCAATTTAGTAAACAACATTAATACCACAAGATGGCAGTGAGTAGGACTTCCTTGGTAGTGATTGTATGCACGTGGCCATATGAGAGCATTTCGAGAGGGAGAGTTAACTCTCCTCACTCTTGGCCGTACCAGGGCATTTGAGGGCAAAGTAATAACCGCCCCTGTGGTGGGCGCCTCCATAGCACAACCGGTTAGCGCATTCGGCTATTAATCGAAAGGTTGATGGTATTGCTGATGCTATCCGATCAAAGTAAAAAAAAAAATTAACTACACTGTAGCTCTTCTAGGGTTACTGCTGGTTTCAAGCTCGGGTAAAGGAAGAGGTTTAGACATAGGGTTAGCAACCATATTCCGTAGAAAACAACCTTACTATGAAAAACCAACCAACCAACCAAACAAACGCTAACCAGATAAACAAATTACATCTAAACAGTTATATAATTATTCAATCTATTTATATTTAATTGAACTGGTCAAGAAACGTTTGTACTTTAATCATAAGAAGAAGAACAAGGAGGAGGAAGGAGAAGGGGGGAGGAGGATGAGGAAGAAGAAGAAGAAGAAGAAGAAGGAGAAGAAGAAGAAGAAGTAGAAGAGGAAAAAGGAAGAGGAGGAGGAGAAAGAAGTAGGTAAAGGGGGAGGGGGAGGATAAAAAAGAAACATTATTCAAACTGTTCAGTCGATTAGTCTTTTACGAAAATTATAATTCAATTAAATATTATGTCATAGTAATAAAGTTGTTTTTAACCTCTATACTTATGTATATAACAAGGATACTAGTGTAACCTATAACATACTTAAAATGGTATGTGTAATTTGTGGAAAAAAAATTGTTTTAAACTTAACCTCTTAATGAAATTTAAGAAGAAGAAAGAAAAAATCACCACAGGGGTCAAAAAAGTTGTTAACATTTATAGATATAAGAAAAATCAGAGAATAACATCTGTCTTAGGTTATGAAAATCATAAAATTGATTGATGTTAGGATGACCAATGAAAACTTAGAAGTACTGAATAACAGTTTCGTCCTGGTATAGGACTCATCAACAATGTGCATCTACAATTCTGTAATGTCGGATTCAATCTCAGGACTGTCGGTCACACATGCGAATGTTTAAACTTTAGATCAATAAGCCTGAATTCAACGATGTTAATGTCTAACTTTCATCGATCATGTATTGTATTGAATAAGATGAGATAATTCAACTCACTGAAGACAATGATGAATATGTCGTTCAATTTTGTGGATTAGTTGAATTTAGACATTGACACCGTTGGACGCCAGCCAGCTCAATGGTTTAGTGATCAAGTGCTCGCGCACGAAACCAGTAGGTCCTGGGTCCTGGGTTCGAGTCTCGCAGGGAGCGAGGTCGTGGATACGCACTGCCACTGAGGAGTCCCACAATAGGAAGAAACGGCCTTCAAGTGCTTCCAGGTTTTCCATGGTGGTCTAACTTCGACTGACTCATGATCTTAACCATTCAAATGGAATTCTCTGTAGAAATTTCACTCTTACATACAGAACTGACCAACTAAATAGACAGAAAAAAATGCTCGAACGTGCTAAATGTTGAAAGAGTATGGGTAATCAGGATGATATTCAAACAGACACGAATTAAACAACAACAAAAACAAAAATGTAACAAGTTGATGGTTATGATGGACAAGAATCAACATGTTATACAGTCAATAATTTGTAATATTCATGGTTTAGTAACTAATTTGTATGTAGTGATAGTAATGTGATTAATAACTGACTTCAAGTCTATGAAATTGTTTATACAAAATAAACAGTATTGTGATGGTGGAGAAGGTTTGTAGCTGAGGTGGGTGATTTTGATGGAGTTTCATTCTCTGATCTGGATGGTTTCGTCGTAGAGCTTCTACTTGAAGTTTGTGCTGATGATGTCATTCAAAAGGACGATGAAAACTCCACGATCAAACCATCAGCTCAGAGAATAATTCTCCATCAAAGAAAAAAATTCAAGTAAACAATACAAGCCAGTGATTATCAAGACTCAGTAGCTAAGTAGACCACGTGATAACATTTGAAGCGTACAATACTGGATTCGAGTCCTAGAATGAACATCATCTCTGAGATGAGGATACGCTCAGCTGACGAGTTCTAATCAGGACAAAACTTGGGTCCTTTATTCCACTGTTAGCCATCATTCATTTTTGCTTATAATACTTATGACTGAAGTCAATATCAAGGCAATACACACAGAATGCACATATACCAGTATGAGAGTGATCAACTACAGTCCTAAACATTAATGGGAAAATTCAAGTGATTATCAAGACTCAGTAGCTAAGTAGATCACGTGATAGCATTTGAAACAAACAATACTGGATTCAAGTCCTAGAGTGAACATCAACTCTGGGATGTAGGTATATCTATCTGATAAATCTGTAATAGGACGCAACGTTGTATCCTGGATTCCACCATTAACTATCATGCATCTTTACTTAGAATACTTATAACTGAAGTCACGCTTGTAAGCTTAGCTTACACCTGTTACTCCTAATGGAGTATAGGCTGCAGACCAGCATTCTCCAACCCATTCTATCTTGGGCCTGCTTTTCTAGTTCCATCCAATTCTTGTTTATTTTTCTCATGTCTATCTCCATTTCCCGGCATAATGTGTTCTTTGGTGTTCCTCTTCACCCCCCCCATTGGCCTTGAGGATTCCATATGAGGGCTTGTTTTGTGACACAGTTGAATGCTTTCCTCAATATGTATCCTATCTACTTCTAGCGCTTCTTCTTGATGTCTTCCTCATTGGACTGAAGTCATACAAGATGCACATATACCCATAATAAAGGATTGATCAATTCTAAGCCCATAAACATCCATAAAACAGATTTAACTAAACAATATCAAATGGATATCTTAAAGATAATCAAATATATACAACTAAATAGATAATTGATATATTTTAATTATAATGAGGTCATCCATTAGATTATACATTAATGATAATTATATATATATGTGAACTGATATGAACTATTAACTCTGTATGGATGACTATTGTGTTGTTTATTTTGTTCCTTGTTGTTAATGTTTCTTCTCCTTGCTTAAACTATTCCTATTTATAAGTGTATACTGGTTTTTGCATCATTCATGAAAGGATGCCTTCTTGCTTTCTTTCTTTTCTCATGCTTCTTTTCTTTTTCTTTTTCTTCTTTTCTTCATTTTTTGCTTCTTCTTTTTCTTTTCTTCTTCTTTTTTCTTCTATGAATTCTATATGAATGTAGTTGTATGCATGGATTATTCCATAGAATAAAAATGATTATTACAATTCACTAAGGATTAATTGCTTGTTCTATATTTCATTTACCTCTATTCTTATTGATTATAAAGAAAAGAAAAGAAAAGAGAAAAAACGTGACAATCATTCAATTCTAATTGTTTTCATTACATTATGACAATGGATTATGATGATTTGGATGATGATGATGATGATGATGATGATGATGATGATGATGATGATGATGATGATGATGATGATGATGATGATGATGATGATGATGATGATGATGATGATGATGATGATGATGATGATGATGATGATGATGATGATGATGATGCTGATGCTGATGATGATGATGATGATGATGCTGATGCTTTGGATGATGATGATGATGATGATGATGATGATGATGATGATGATGATGATGATGATGATGATGATGATGATGATGATGATGATGATGATGATGATGATGATGATGATGATGATGATGATGATGATGATGATGATGATGATGATGATGATGATGATGATGATGATGATGATGATGATGATGATGATGATGATGATGATGATGATGATGATGATGATGATGATGATGATGATGATGATGATGATGATGATGATGATGATGATGATGATGATGATGATGATGATGATGATGATGATGATGATGATGATGATGATGATGATGATGATGATGATGATGATGATGATGATGATGATGATGATGATGATGATGATGATGATGATGATGATGATGATGATGATGATGATGATGATGATGATGATGATGATGATGATGATGATGATGATGATGATGATGATGTGATGATGATGATGATGATGATGATGATGATAGAATAGTCTTACAATCTGCCAAAGTTTAAAATAGATTACATTGTAGATAATTATGATGATTATGGTTTGTAGAAATGGAATGAACTTTGACCTTTCAATGTAGAAAGATAAAGTTTTCTTTATCTATTATCCTATGATCAGAAAGGGGTTTGTGGAGATTTTTTTTAAAGGAATTTCACAGATTGAAATCATGAATCAATTGAAGTTAGACCATTATGGAAAACTTGGAAGTACTAGTGAGAAATCGTCTGGACGTCTGTTCCGTCTCATTGTGAGACTCCTCAGCAGTGTGTATCCACGACCCCGCGAGATCGTGCTTCCGGGTTTTCCATGGTGGTCTAGTTTCAATGAAATCATGATCTCAATTGTTTGAAATTACTACAATCTCCACAAAACCAATTCTGAGACTCTATTAGTTATTAGAATCTATACAATCCAATCATTTTATGAATACACTTTATTATCATTTTACAATAGTAATACGTCAGAATGGGTTTTGTGGAGATTTTTTAGAAATTTCACTGGTGAAATCATGAGTCAATTGAAGCTAGACCACCACTGAAAACCTGGAAGCACTGAAATGCCGTTTCGTCCTAGTATGGGACTCCTCCATTCTGATAATAATCACCTGTTCACTAGTGACTGACTTCAGGAGACACTCCTGGAGTTCTAGTGAGAAGTCGTTACCAGTCCAGTTCAACCACGTCTGTTGTGAGATATCAGCTTACTGAAGACAATGGTGTCCGGTGGCGCAATTTCGTGGATTGATTGAAGTTACACATTAACACCGTTGGATGCCGGTTCAGTGGTTTAGTAGGTTAAGCGCCTGGCGCGAGACTGATAGGTACTGGGTTCGGGTCTGGCGGTTAGCGGGATTGTGGACGCGCACTGCTGAGGAGTCCCATAGTAAGACGAAGAGGCCGTCCAGTGCTTCCAGGTTTTCCATGATGTTCTAGCTTCAATTGACTCATGATTTCAATCTGTGATATTATCCTATTGTCTGTAGTTATTCTTATTCTAATATACATCTATATGAATATACCATCTTTTCTAAGCAACGATGGATAGTGGCTAGCAGTGGAATCCAGTTTGACGCGCGTTTCGTCCTATTTGGGACTCGTCAGCTGGATGTACTTGCATCGCAGATTTGTTGATATTCACTCTGGGACTTGAACCCAGTACCATTCGCTTCAAACGCCATCGCGTTATCCACATAGCTACTGAGTCCTGATAGCCATTTGCTTGTGCAATGGGGTGAATTTAAATTCACTTGGTATTGTTTATTTGTATTCTTTTATTGCGGTTACTCACTGAAGAAAATGATGGACGGTGGGGCAACTTCGTGGATTGGTTGAAGTTAGACATTAATACGGTTTGATGCCCGGCCAGCCAATTCAGTGATCTAAGCGCCTGGCGCGAGACCGATAGGTCCTAGGTTAGAATCCTGCGAGGCGGGGCCGTGGGTGAGCATTGCTGAGGAGTCCCAAGATGAGACGAAACGGCCGTCCAGTGCTTCCAGGTTTTTCATGGTGGTCTAGCTTCAATTATCTCATGATCTCAAACTGTTGAGATTATTTTTATGCTAGTGTAAGTTCATTTAACTATCACAATTCAAATGAATTATGATATAAGGGAGTTTTGTATAGATTATAGTAATTTATTAGTTGAATTCATGAATCGATTTAAAGCAAGATCATTATTGAAAATATGAAAACATTAGATGGTTGTCTTGTCTTAATATAAGACTCTTTAGTAATGTGTATGCACAATCTTACACAAAAGGGACTTATCTCAAGACCTTCAGTCTAGCGGGTGAACGCTTAACCTCTAGATCATTGTATTTATTTATTTATTTATTTGAAAACATAAACATTGGTACAAGGAAGCACCAAAATAGATATGCACCACATAAATCATTCGATTTGTGTCAGGTCTGGGATACTATTCAGGTGCCCAGATCGAAACAGGTAGTTTTCTTAGATAGCCACACCTAGAGTCTTTGATCTAATAGTCTAATCTACAAGGCAGTAGAGCAACATAAGTAGATGCAGTTCCATGATAGCTAGTCATCAACAATTGGTTCATGCGCCATTTGTCCCATCAGGATCTCGGAGCCCATGTGCACCATTGGTTTGGAATGAGTATTTCCCAACTCCTCTAGTGGACCCTCCGTATCCACTGACCCGGTTTAAGCGCTGAACATTCGCTTTCCATCCTCTCAATTTCGTAAACAACAGTAATGCCACGAGAAGCCAGTGATTAGGATTTCCCTGGTAGTGATTGTATGCACATGGTCACTTCAGAGCATTTTCAGAGAGAGAACTGACTCTCCCTACTCTCAACCGTTCCTAGGCCATATCCAACAATGTTCATGTCTAACTTCAATCAATCCACAATACACATATATTCTATCAATAATGATGTTTACTGAAAAATGAATAAAACAGATATACCCAAGTTAATCTATTTATATATATAACAATATAGAGTATGTTAAAATACATGGTAAATCAATTTGTACATTTATACTTTACTGTTTCATTAATCTTAACAACTGTCCATCATCAACATTTGACAAATTTACACATACAACCTATTCATGATTAGTTCCATTCTTTCTTGTTTATTCAAGTTATAAAAGATACTCTTTACATTTATGATTTATAAAATACATATTACCAATATGATACATTTAGAGAGTTCGATATCTATTTAATAGAATAGCTAGATTGTTGCTAAGAGACAATGAAATTGTTTTAATATTCTATTGTAGTTACTATGTGAAACAATAGAATTATCTGTGAATTCTAGTCCAAAAAAGCATGGGTTCGAATCCCACCTCCATCACAAACTTTGCCCCCGAATGTCCTGGTATGGCCAAATGCTCTCACACGGCCACATATATACAGTCTCTGTCAGGAAGTCCTACACACTGACTCCTCGCACCACGGGTGTTGTTTGCGTAGTTAAGACGACGAAAAGAGAATGTCTGGCACTTTAACCGGATCCCAAACCAATGGTGTACATGGGATCTAGTATCCTGCGGGAACAAATGGCGTATGAACCAATCGTTGGTCACCGGCTACCATGAAACTGCACCTCCTCACAATGCTCTACTGCCTTGTGGATCAAACCTTCAGGTCAAAGGCTCGGGGTGTAGCCCCTAAGAAAACCATCTGCTTCGGTCTGGGGACCCGGGCAGTATCACAGCCCACACACAAATATAATAAACATGATGATATTTACTGAAAATGTGAATTCCAATTCAACAGTTAATGAATGTTAATTCTTTCATTTGATCAATTTGAATATCTCTATAGTATTCTCATTTTGATTGAATTGATCCTATTGACGAGATAATTAGACAAATATATTTTTATAGTTGAGATCATGAACCGATTGATGTTAGACAACTATTAAAAACCTAGAAGCACTGAATGACTGTTTCGTCTTATTGTGGGACTTTTCAGTGGCAGTGTGAATCTACGATCTCACCTCGCAAGATTCCAAAACAAGACCTATCAGTCTTGTGGGTGAACGCTTAACCTCTAGACCAATGAGAATCAATGACCGTCCAATGCTCCCAGGTTTTCAATGGTGGTGTAACATCAATGAGTCTTTGATCTCAATTAAAAACTTCATCATCTTCACAACCCTGTACTGAAATATATTTCTAGTTTGATTACGTCATCGATTGATGAATGGTCTTGGTAACAGTTTGTGATTGGATACAAATGAATCTCTTCATGAATATTTCTTGAAGTTCTATGAAACATTGTCAACGAGTTTAATTCAATCATTTTAGGAATGTCATAATTATTATCGTTTTGGAGACTGAAAGTGGAAAACAATGACATTCTAACTGAATGTTCTGGAAATATTATGCTTTTTAAGTAAGATGTCCATATTCTGAAGTTGATCCAGTTGACCAAGTATACGGACATTCACTAAGTTAGATACTAAAATGTTCACCACAGTATACACATCCTTAGTGAGAACTAAGCTTGAGAACTGTGTTTAGGCTACAAGCCCCTGTTTAAGAAGTGACTCGGATATCCTAGAAGAAGTACAGAGGGCAGTTACCCGTGCAATTCCAGAACTCAGGAGTTTACCAAACAAAGAGCGGCTTGAAAAGCTGAACCTCTTTACTCTGTCCTATCGCAGACTAAGGGAATATCTAATTTTGATGTACAGAATATTGAGAAATGATTTTGGACCTAACTTATTCTCTTTTTTTCCCACTAGATCGGGATATCTCAGAGGACATAGCAGGTGAGTAGAAAATCCAAGAACGAACAAAATACCCATGGCATACAGGTTTTCACACCGAGTCATCAATACTTGGAACCTGCTGCCTGAAGCAGTGGTGTCCGCACCTTCAATTGACTCTTTCAAGAGGAGACTGGACACTCACAGAACCATACTAGAAAAAGAATAACATAGGCCGTAGGCTTTCTGTCCTTACTACACAAATCTGAATCTGAAAATAGAATGGGTTAACTCTTTAATATTCTGTCATAGCCAGAGATTACTTAGTTGATAAATAATTTGAGACAGTCATGTAGGGAATGTGACAAATATCGTTTATACTAATGAATAATCATGTCATTCCATTGTGAATATGAATCGTTGGATTTCAACTCATTCGTCTGAAAGTAAAGCGATTGATTCGAGGACTGAATTCACGAGGTTTAATTCTTGATAATATTGTGGTTGTGCATTATGGAAAAGTTTCATGTCAGAACGAACATAGATACCCAGTATATTTTAGTTTCAAAAGTTTCGTTTATTGTAGTCAATCTGTGAAATGAACATACCAATTGGTTGAAGTGATACATTAAAACCATTGTATATCAACTCAGTGGTCTATTGATTAAGCATTCGCCTAGGAGACAGAAGGTGGTGGGTTTGAGTCTCTTTAGTGTGGGATGGTTGATGCGCACTACTGAAGAGTCCCATAGTAGGACGAAACGATCGCCCAGTTCATCCATGTTATCACTCATGAATTCTACTAGTAAAACCATGACAATATTCAAAAACAACCATTCTGATTCATATACATATATATACTTTATTTTCACACACTCCACACAATTATCATCCTACTTCTTTGAATAATTCATACACTTCATTAAACCATACAATATGATGAAGAAGATATTTATTACTTCACTATTAATGACAATGATATTTGACAATTTTCAGAGTATCTCTAATATGTGCTCACTAGGGATTAACTTAGTGAGGTGATTCTCGAAGTGAGTAGTCGTGCCTCGTAGAGTCCCATCCATGTTGATTGTGAAACTGAGTGAAGACAATGTTGTACAGTTGTATAATATGATGGAATGGTTGGAGTTAGACATGAACATCGTTGGATGTTGGCTGAGTGGTCTACAAATGAAGCGTTTGTATGTGAGACCGATAAGTCCTGGGTTCGATTTCCTTATATGAGATCGTAAATGTACACTACTGAGTAGTCCTATACTAGGATAAAAGGACCATCCAGTGTTCACAGATTCTATAAGATACCTTAACATTACAAATTCAACATGTTCAAAACAATAATAACAACCATAAAATACCATTGAAATAATAGAATCATCATTTAACGAACTATTTTATTAGTCATTCAATCATGTGATGAATGATAGCCTGGATAAAGAGAAATTTATTTCCCTTTTGTTGTTTGGTCACATGTTCTTTATTCTCCCTATATTTTCCTTTATTTTATTTTCGTTATCAATGTTATTATGATTGGAATTCTTTGGTGATGCTGCTGATGATGATGGTGATGGTGATCATTTGTTCATCTACTTCCCAGGGGAGTTAGAGAGAGAAAGAGAGAAGGGGGAAGGAAGTGTTTAGTACGTGAAAGTACATCATTATGATCATTGTTATTGTTGTAGTCATGATAGAAAACTTGTGATTATACATGTACATATTTGTATATAGATATAGATGACTAATTCAATATTGTTCTATGCAGTACATTCTGTTTTGTTTACATATTCAATGAACTTCTATAATAGTACAATAGAGTTACCTTTTTTTCCAAAAAAAAAAAATTAAGAAAGAAATACAGACAAGGGGAAATCATGTGATTAATGAATAAATTATCCAAAAATTAGAATAAATTATGAATGAAGTTAGATAGTGGCTAGTAGTAGAATTCAGTTTAACACGCGTTTCGTCCTATTTGGGACTCGTCAACTAGATGTACCTACATCCTTAGAGTTGATATTTACTCAGGAGGCTCGAACCCAGTACAATGCCGTTCACTTCAAACGTCATCATATTATCCACTTAGCTACTGAGTCCATGTATGCTTAAAAAGCTTGCGACTTAAGACTATATCGAGGTAATCCATACGGGATATAAATATGCCAGCAAAAGACTGATCGATTGCAGTCTTAAATAACAATGAGAAGTTACAAGTTAAACAACACCAAGTGAATTATGAATAGAGTGTTGTTGATAACTGTTCATTTATCAGTATAAGGATTAATGTTAGAACAACATGGAAAACCTGGATGATTGGATATCCGTTTTGTTCTATTGTGGGACTACTCAGTAGTGTAACTTTACGATCTCATATAAGGACTCGAACCCAGGACTTATCGGTCTCACATACAAACGCTTCATCTGTAGACTACTCAGACAACATCCAATGATGTTCATGTCTAACTCCAACCATTCCATCATATTATACAACTGTACAACATTGTCTTCACTCAGTCTCACAATCAACATGGATGGGACTCTACGAGGCACGACTACTCACTTCGAGAATCACCTCACTAAGTTAATCCCTATTGAGCACATATTAGAGATACTCTGAAAATTGTCAAATATCATTGTCATTAATAGTGAAGTAATAAATATCTTCTTCATCATATTGTATGGTTTAATGAAGTGTATGAATTATTCAAAGAAGTAGGATGATAGTTGTGTGAAGTATGTGAAATAAAGTATATATATGTATATGAATCAGAATGGTTGTTTTTGAATATTGTCATGGTTTTACTAGTAGAATTCATAAGTGAATCTAAGACTACTATTGATAACATGGATGAACTGGGCGATCGTTTCGTCCTAGTATGGGACTCTTTAGAAGTACACATCCACGATTTCATACTGAAGGGACTCGAACCTAGTACCTTCGATTTCATATGCGAACGCCCAGTCTTTAGACCACTGAGCTGACATTCAACGGTTTTTATGTATAACTTCAACCAACCTATGATCTTACTCAACCCTTTATCCATTGTCTAAGGTACGTACCTGTCTCTACTTGACATGGATTACAATTTGTTAGTTACAGTTCCTCACTAAAACTCCAAGAATGTAGTCATTAGTGAGCCCATGATTATGATCATTATTGCAAATCTGATATATATATAATAATTACCATAGAAATTTCAGGGATTTCTCTTAAATTTCATTACTCAACTATCATTCAATCTCGTAGATAAATTGAAGATTCATCTCTATTATTCGTCATATTAACAATCAAGTTTATGTTTAATGAATCTATCATCATTCTTGGTATATTACAGACATCAAAACCTCCTAATTAGTCCCTTTGATAAATTTCGATAGTGTAATAAGAAGAAGATGAAGATGATCTGAACTATGTGATGATATATGTATATTTGTGCAATACATTTTGAACGATCTGATCACACACATTGCATACTTGTTAAGAACTAGACTAGTCTAGAAATGAAGGGTAACAAGAGACAAGGATAAGCAAGAAAATATTAACGTGAAAACAATTTGAAACCTCATCACTCTAGATAGTAAGAAGCTGTGATCAATGGAGCTGAAGCGTGTCGGATCTGAGGCAGTCATCCACTGAACACAATGGAAGACAATCGTCACACATGGTGTATTGATTGAGGTTATACATGAACACTGTTGGATGACGGTTCCTCTGATAGATTTCCATAGTGTGATATAAGATAACGAAGATGATCAGAACTATCTGATGATATATATTGGCGTAATAAACATTTTGAACAATCGGATCACACACATTACATACTTGTTAAGAACTAGACTAGACTAGAAATGGAAGGTATTGAGCTAATATATCAAACTAATAGGAGATACAACCAAAACAAAGAAGTAAACAATGACAAGTCAACAAAAACCAATCAACATCAAAGTGTACAAGACAAGCTATGAACTAATATTATGGAGAAATCCAAACACTTCACTTCTATCCAAAGTTTGTGCTGATGATGATGTCGACCAGAAGAACGAAGAAAACTCCATGACTAAACTATCCATTTCAGAGAATTCCATCAAAATTCCACTAAACTATATCACCACATAGTTTTGATCATTTTCATCTTATTAATTTACTTATGATTAGATTAAATTACAAACTAAATTGTTTCTATACATGTATCATCCAAAGCGTCATCATCATCATCATCGTCGTCGTCGTCTTCTTCTTCTTCTTCTTCTTCTTCGTCTTCCTCGTCTTCCTCGTCTTCTTCTTCTTCTACAATATAACAATGTCTATATAAATTGACCTAGATTTTAATTACTAGGTCATATTATCATTACTACTATTTATACTACTCTTATTACTTTTAAATATTTATATTCATATATGTTAAGATAGTTTTATAAAATAAAAAAATTTTTTTTGTTTTTCCGTTTTTTTTTCTTTTTTCTTTTCTTTCTCTCTCCCCCGCTTTTTTTTTTTACAAAAAAGCAAGTTAAATGAATAGAAAAAAAGAAAAAAACATGTTTTCTTTTTACGACCATTATTCATTCATAAGGATCATTCATTCTTTCATTGATTCATTCATTTATGGAATATTAAATGTCAATGTTTTAATTATAATCAAAACTACTCAAGATACTACTGAATGATTTAATGTACTCAGCAACAACAACAACAACATGAACAACAGAACAAAACAAACATGAATGTAGATTAAACACGTTTATCTATGGTGAATACTTACAATATACATTGTATCATTGAATGAACCAGATAATATCTGATCCAATTCAATGTTGTTGTTGTTGTTATGATCATTAATGATGATAATAATGATAATGATAGATTATTGATTGAGATCATGAACTGATTGACATTGGATCATCATTAAAAACCTGGAAGTACTGGATGGCAGTTTCATTGTATTGTGGGACTCCTTATCAGTGTGCATACAAGATTTCATACCAAAAGGATTCTAAGACAAAGCCTTCAGTCTCGCGTGCGAACGCTTCATCTATAGATCTCACTGAATCGGCATCCAATGGTGTTAATGTCTAACTTCAACCAATTCACGAAATTTCACGATCATCTTCCATTTTACTGAGGTAGATACTTGTCTCTACCTGACACGAATTAGCTCCACTGGTCATGGCTTCTAACTAGAACCTCGAGAATTCCCTCACAAAGCTAGTCATTAGTGAGCATATGGTAATTATCAGAATAGGGTTATGGAGATTATTAAGTTATTGATTGGAATCATGAACTGTTTGATGTTAGACCACCATTGAAAACCTGGAATCATTGTACGGCCATTTCGTACTATTGTAGTACTTGTTAACAGTGATCATCCACGATCTCACACCAAAGAGATTCAAACCCAGAACCTTCGGTCTTGCGCGCGAACGATTAACCTCTAGACCACTAAGTCGGCGGCAGTGGTCTAACATCAATCAGTTCATGATCTCAATCAAAAACCTAATAATTTCCACAGCCCTATACTGATGGATTATTGATTATTATGGATATTGCAGCATTAATTTGGATGACTTCTCCAGTCTCTCACATTGTATGAGCATCCCATGTACCTAAATTAATGGTTGCTCTGGTTGTCAGAAAAGGCATTAGCCTTGTGAATTCCGAAGGAATTCGGCTTTCATCATGAAGTGTCATAACTCTTCTAAATGAAGGTTTTCTAACTCTCAGGGTAGATATTAGTTTAATTAAATTATCATTGACTATTTATTTCTGTTTATGTATTTAGATTTCACTAAACAATTACAGTAGTTATTATTATATACTACTATAAATATATATCTCGGTAGTATGATTGATGAACAAGAAGGATCTGATGTAGATGTAAATTCAAGGATTTGCAAAGAAAGGACAGCATTCCTGCAGTTCAAAAATATATAGAACTTAGTAACAACTGTCAACCAAAATCAAAAGTTAAAATCTTCTGTGCAAACGTCAATACATTTATGCTGTATGAAGCTGAAACTTAGAGAACCACTACATTCATCATCAAAACAGTACAAGTTTTTATAAACAATTGTCTACACAAGATACTCAAAACATGGCACAAATATATGAAGTTACTGACAAGTGGACTGAGACATGTTGATAGGTGTAGACTACCTGGTCGGGATCTGCGAGATGATAGCAACCGATGGTTAGAGACCCTGAATAACATGGCTCAAAATCGTTTGCAATGGCGCAGTGTATCCACACTTTGTGTTCTCCCGAATTCTAACCCTCTGAATTCTTCATGTCCCTTTTATTTTTCCTTTTTCGAAATTTATTTCACTAGATTATACTCCTTGAATAACATGTTCAAACCGTAACGTTTCCGATTACTGCTTATACTCTCACTATCTCTACCACTATGGGATTTGAATCGACAATTGTATCTCTGTGCTAATGTGGTATGGCAACTTGAAATGATGTACGTACGTACGTACGAAGTTCTATAGATTAATATACAATGTTGACTATTGTATATTACTGGTTGAAATCATGAGTCAATTGAAGTAAGACCACTATGGAAAGCCTGGAAGCACTGGACGGCCGTTTCGTCGTAGCACGGGACTCCTCATCAGTGCGCATCCACCATTTCGCCTACCGAGACATTCGAACCGAGGACATATCAGTCCCTCAACAGGCACCTAACCAACTAGACCACTGAGCTGGCTGGCCGGCATCCAACGGTGTTAATGTGTAACTTCAATCAATCCACGAAATTGCGCCACCGTACACCATTGTCTTCAGTGAGTTGATATCTTCACAACAGACCTCGTTAAACTCCACTTGTAACGACTTCTCACTAGGACTCCAGGAGTGTCTCCTGAAGTCAGTCACTAGTGAACAGGTGATTATTATCAGAAGGGGTTTTGTATGATGTATATTATCATTTACCTTTTATTTATCAGACATATTATGTTGTAAATAAATCAATTTAAATAGTACAAAATCTATCTTGAATAGTATAGTCTGATTCTCTTCATTTTTATTGTTAAAACATCATTTCATACAGTGAAAAAAAGAATTGTAGTCAAATATCTAACTTACTTACTTACGACTGCCAACCACCCCCAATAGAACATAGACCGCCGACTAGCATTCTCCAGCTCACTCTGTCCCTATGAATTCCTTTCTAGTTCTATCCTATTTTTGTTCATCCTTCTTACGTCTATCTCCGTTTCTCGGCGTAATGTGTTCTTTGGTCTTCCTCTTCTTCTTTGACTTTGAGGATTCCAAGTGAGGAATTGCTTTGTGACGCAGTTGGGTGCTTTTTTTTAATACGTGTCCTATGCAAAATATCAACTACAACTCATGAAATTAATAACAACGAGTAAACATACACTTCCATATCATACAATTAGTATCAGAAGAGGGTTTTGTGGAGACTGTAGTAATTTAATAGTTGAATTCATAAGCCAATTATAGCTAGACCACCATGGAAACCTGGAAACACTGGACAATTGTTTCATCCTAGTATGAGTCTTCTCAGTAGTCACCAGTAGAGTTCAACTGTGTCTGTTATGAGATAGTTACTGACTGAAAACAATGGTAGACGGTGGCGCAATTTCGTGGATTGGTTAAAGTTAGACATTAACACTGTTAGATGTCGGCTAAGTGGTCTAGAGGTCAAGCGTTCGCGCGCGAGATCGACAGGTCCTGTGTTCGAACATGCGTGAGGGATCGTAGATGCACACTGCTGAGGAGTCCGATGCTAATAGGAAATTGCCGTCCAGTGCTTCCAGATCTTCCATGTTGGTCTAGCTTGAATCGACTCATGAACTCAACTATTAAATTCATACAATTAGATTCATTTCTAAACTATGCAATTGTAACATCAACTATTTCATTGTTTTAATTTGAAACAATAAAGATGATTGAACTAGCATTTTTAACGTGTTATAATGTCGATCCTATTTTTAGTCCATGAGAACACACGTGGGGACAGTCGACTAGTATTTGATCATAATTGTTCGTGTAGTATTATTCACAAATTTTGGGACTATCGTCTGAGCAATATCTAGTTTAGACACAAGATCCTATTTAAAGACAGCTAATAGTTGATAAGATAATGAGTCTTCATCGACTATGTTGGTCGAGACACATATCAGTCAGTCAGCTACAACGTACGACCAGGCACATATATACATCGGTCCAGGATGCCATACCGCATTAGCACAGCAAGATGAACACCGGATACATAGGAGTGGTTAGGTCAAAGGTGGTAATATATAGGAGAAAGATTGCATATGAAGATATAGTACAGGAAGAAAGAATTGGTTCGTAGAAAGAAAGATATGAAATGATTTTAATCTCTTAGTTTAAGGGAGGACAAAGAGTGTATACACCGACGCCGTTGTGATCGATTCTGAGCCATGTCACACACAGTCTCCAACCATTGGTTACGACAGTCACGCGGACCCCAACCAA
This sequence comes from Schistosoma mattheei, assembly GCA_944470405.2. Taxonomy (NCBI): domain Eukaryota; kingdom Metazoa; phylum Platyhelminthes; class Trematoda; order Strigeidida; family Schistosomatidae; genus Schistosoma; species Schistosoma mattheei. The sequence goes on from OX103943.1 coordinate 1,583,261, forward strand.
GTAGTCTGCACCTACCAACATGGCTCACACTAGAGGTTAGTGTCTTCAAGCACTGATGCCACGTTTTGGTTTGGCCATCCCTAATTCTCTTCCAACCATCCCGAACACCGGTTAGCATTGCACGTTGTGGTAATCGGTGTTCAGGCATACGTAACACGTGGCCCAACCATCTCAGACGATGAAGATTAACAACCTCATCAACTGATTTATCATCATATAGTGTATACTTAATTTTCATTTGCATTGATTAGCAAATTTGACTGTGTTTATAAGTACGCTAGGAAAGAACTAAAGATCACTAAGTTAGAACATGGAACATTAGTCAACGAAATCATCAATGATTGAATTAAACTATGTTTGTAGATTCAAAATACTTTCAAACGATTATCATAATCAATGGTTGTAGACGTTGAGTGATATGGTTTACAATCGGTCACAATGACATGGATTTATCCAGTGGAAAGTAACTTGGACTAAGACAAGATGTTTTCTATTATTATAAAAAATAGTATTACTGAGATGAGAGTTTAGTGGAATACATTCAATTTTGATGATCACTTACATTAGGGACTGACTTCAATTAAACAATCACTGAAAGGTAGATAGCGCTGGAGATTGATTTTGTCCTAGTATCATATTCATCATTAATCATCATCAATGGATTTCGAGCATTCCATGTACCTAAATAAATGGTTGCTCTGGTTGTCAGAAGGGCCATCGGTCTCGTAACTTCCGAAGGAACTCAGCTTTCACTATGAAGTGTCATAACTCTTCTAAATGAAGACTTTCTGACTCCCATCACAGAGTTTAAAAGGTTTGATTAATTTTTTCTGGTTAGCGTTTTTTAAGCGAGTTAGTTTTCTACAGGATGGGGTCGCTAACTCCATGCCCTACCCTCCTGGTTTATCCGGGCTTGGGACTGGCAGTAGCCTCCGGAGGGACTCCAGGCGGAGCTATCACATGGAATTATTTTATCACATTATCTAAATATTCTAGACTTCATTTCAAAAGATAGTTTGAGTGTTCACACCTATAAGATTAGAAAGATGTACTAACCTATTTATATTCATTATCTTTCATAGTTGTTTAGCTTAATTCATTTCGTATTGTTTACTATTTGTTGGTTTGTTTATTTGTTTGTTTCATAAAGTAGCCATTTCTCAGTAGTCATTTCTTATTTACCTTACTATGAAACACCTAGAAACTTCTCTAGTTTATTGATTATCATCTCTGGATGAAATTAATGAAAACCAACATGCAAATACTGTTTGATAACCAAATACTATGATTAATTGAATAAATAAATAAACTAGGAAGACCCAGTGAACGATTATTTATTCGTTAATTTATTTAAACACGTAAACATTGTTAGAAGGAGGTATCAAATATATGTGCGTTACACTACGTCATTCAATCTGTATAAGGGTTGGTATTCTGTTCAGGTGCCCAAAACGAAGTAGATGATTTCGAAGGAGGTCAAAACCTGAGAATTTGACCTAAAAGTTTGATCCTCAAGGAGATGCTGTCCTATGGTAGCCGGTGAACAACAATCGATTCATATACCCCTATGCACCATTGGTTAGGAATCAGGGTTTTCTAACTCTCCTAGAGGAATCCTCCATATCTACCAAACTGGTTTAAGTGCCGTATATTCGCTTTTCGTCCTCTCAATTTCGTAAACGACAGTGATGCCGCTAGAAGGCAGTGAGTAGGACTTCCCTGGTAATAGTTGTATGCACGTGGCCATATGAGAGCGTTTCGAGAGAGAGAGAGAAGAGCGAGAACTGACTCTTCCCACTCTGTACCACAGCATTTAGGGGAATCTATATCAGATTATAAGTTTCACTAATCAATTAAGTGAAAATGAGTGGTGAAAAATACATTTCGTATATTATGCTGTGAGATAATGGTTGCATACAAATTCACTTAACATATGTTGGAATCAAGTGATTCTTCTTTTTTCTTTTTCCTGACAGATGACAATGATTATTTGATCAAATCAATGATATTTTCAATATAAGGTTGTGGAGATTATTAAGTTATTGATTGAGATCATGAACCGATAGATATTAGATCACCATTAAAAACCTGGAAACACTGGATGGTCATTTCATCCTACTGTAGGACTCCTCAGCAATTCGTGTCCACTATCCTACACCAAAGGAATTCGAACCAGCGCCTCCAGTCTCTCCCGCGAATGCTTAATCTCTAGACCGACCGAGCCGGTCCGTATCCAATGGTTTTAATGTCTAACTTCAACCAATCCACAAAATTGAGCGACTATCTTTGATTGCTGAGGAGTTACACACTAGGACGAGACATTCTTCCAATGATTCCAGGTTTACAATGATGGTCGAACATCAATCGGTTCATGATCATAACCAATGATATTTTCTTTTTCATTTCCAACATGTTCAAATTTCATCAGTAAATATATCCCTAACTCCGCCTGTAGCTCTTCTAGGGTTACTACGGATCCCAAGCCCTGGTAAAGGAGGAGGGTTGGGCATGGGTTAGTGACCCCATCCAGTAGAAAACTAACTCACTAAAAAACGCTAACCAGAAAAAATAATTCAAACCATCTTAACTGTGCCCTGGGAGTTAAAAGGTCTTCATTAGAAGAATTATGACGCTTCATGGTGAAAGCCTAGCTCCTTCGGAAGCCACGAAGCCGATGCTCCTTCTAACAACCAGAGCAACAATTTTTATAGGTACATGGAACGTTCGAACAATGTGGGAGACCGGGAGACCAGTCAAATAGCAACGGAAATGAGGAGATACAACTTGGCAGTACTGGGAATCAGCGAAACCCATTAGACCCTACCTAGAATAATTTTCAAATTATGGATATACTTGCTCACGCCCACACGCGAAACTGATAAGTCCTAGATTCAATTCTTGTAAGGCAAGATCGTGAATGCACATTTCTGAAGAGTCCTACAATAGAATGAAACGGTTATCTAATGCTTCCTAGTTTTCCATGGTGGTCTAAGTTTAAATTCAACTATTAGAATTACTATAATATCCACACAAACACACAAACAAACAAACAAACAAACAACCCTTCATTGATTATAATCTATATCTTGTATACAACTAACTATCAATCAGTATAACAATAATAGTCATTTATCACGAAACTTGATACGTGTATCTTTATGTCTCATTTTCCCAATCGACTAATCAATGAAATAAAGCATTAAAATAAATGATACATGGATATATAAAATCAATTTTATTTATGGCATAGTTTTTGTATAAGTGGTATCTCACTGTTCACAGTTCATATTTCTTTATACATCGTTATAGATAGATACATTTATCTAGTCGTTGTACATCATTATCTGTATGGGTTTATCTGTATATGTTTATGAATTGAGACAAGCGAAAGAAAATGAACGAGAGTGAGTGAGAGAGCGATAGCGAAAGTGAACAAGCGAGTGAGTGAATGAGCGAGCGAGAGAGAGCGCGAAAGTGAACAGGGAAGTGAGTGAGCGAGAGAGCGAGAGAGAGAGAGCAAAAGTGAACAGGCGAGTGAGTGAGTGAGTGAGTGAGTGAATGAGAGAGCTGATGGTAACTACTACTATAAATTGTCACATTATATAGGAGAAATAGGATACTAAATTATTGATCATCTAATAACGAGTCTAGTCATAATGAATTATAAAGTATGCAAATAAACAATCTATAATATGAAACATATTTCTTTACAAACTGTTTATGGTTACCGATGTTCGTTTACTTTTTCTTTCTTTTTGTTGTTGTTGTCGTCGTCGTCGTTGTTTTTGTTGTTGGTATTTCATCAAATTAATTATCATTAGTAATACTAAACACCATTTTTGTGTGGTTACATTTTTTTCTTGCTTTAAAATTTCTTTCTTTTTTCCCCAATGTACATGATTTACATTCTCCGCTTCTCGCTCTCTCTCTCTCTATGTGTGTGTGTGTGTGCGTGTAGATGTAGGGACAGTGGATAATCGTTTTACAATGTTTTTTTGTTTGTTTGTAGTTTTTATTCTCTGTATCTGTAATATAGACAGTCAGTTAGTTAATAGTGGGGTAGGGGGGGGCAGGGTAAAAGAACAAATATGAATCAGTGTAGTTGATAACGCTATGAAAAATAGATAAATATTCTTCTTCTAGTTCCATTTTCCTTTTCCATAGTTGTTTACTTTCTCTTATCAAGGTTATATTTGGTGATGAATAGAAAAAAATGTAGTAATTTGGTGATAATGATAGTGGTGGTAGTGGTGGTGATGGGGTGGGGTGGGGTGGGGTGGTGTGGAAATACACAAATAAACACCATAGTGACTTAAAAATTGTCTCTTTCCAATTCTATCCGATTCAATTTGGTTCCATTTTTTTTTCTTGTCAAATATCATTTATCATTCTTTATTGATTTCAATTTTAATCAATTGGAATGTTTTCAACAAGTAAACCCATGAAACTTTCAATAATGATAATCATAATAATAATCAATAATGATACTAATTATGTATTTTAAGACATGGTATACTACCAAATGTAATGTGGATGACGAGACAGGGTTATTCTGTTTTACTTCTTAAAGTGTACCATAACCTTTATCAATGTTTAAATGATAAAGAAGAAGAAGAAGAAGAAGAAGAAGAGGCCTGTCAATCATTTAAAGTTTGGTCAAGTTTTTTTTTGTTTTTGGTGTTTAAGTCTTATCTACACAAAATAACTTATCAATTAATGAGTCAATTATCAATGACAAAAACAAACATAATGAAGAATTGAATGATTAATTATTCAGTTGTGTTTTGTGATATGATATACCCATGATTCATTTGTTTGTTTGTTTTTTGTCTTTTATGAATAGTTGAGATCATGAGACAATGGAAGCTAGATCATCATGAAAAACCTAGGAGTATTGGATGGCTATTTCGTCCTATTGTGGGACTCTTCAAGTGTGCATCCATGATCCCGCTTCGTGAGATTCAAATCTAGGATCTATCGACCTCGCACGCGAGTGATTGATCTCTAGACCACTGAGCTGACCGGCATCCAATTGTGATAATGTCTAACTTTAACTAATCCACCAAATTGAGGTATACATTCATCATTGTCATTAGTGATTACTATGTCACAACAAACCCAGTTGAATTCCACTATTCACCACTTCTCACTAGAACTTCAGGAAATTCCACTTGAGGCAGTTCATTAGTGAGCATATGTTGAGTAATATCGCTTCTGATATTATTATTAAAGTTTAATTGATTATGGTAATTATCAGAATGGGTTTTATGAAGATTTTTTAGAAATTTCATTGGGGAAAATCATGAGCCAATTGAAGCTAGACCACCGTGGAAAACCTGGAAGTACTGAATGGCCGTTTCGTCCTAGTATGGGACTTCTCCATTCTGATAATAATCACCTGCTCACCAGTGACTGACTTCAGGAGACACTCATGGAGTTCTAGTAAGAAGTCGTCACCAGTCGAGTTCAATCGGGTCTGTTGTGCGATATCAGCTCACTGAAGACAATGGTGTACGGTGGCGCAACTTCGTGGATTGATTGAAGTTACACATTAACACCGTTGGTTGCCGGCCGGCTCAATGGTCTACTTGGTTAAGCGCATGGCGCGAGACTGATAGTTCCTGGGTTTGAATGTCGCCGGATGCGGGATCGTGAATGCGCACTGCTGAGGAGTCCCGTATTAGGAAGAAACGGTCGACCAGTGCTTCCAGATTTTCCATTGTGTTCTAGCTTCAACTGACTCATTATTTCAACCAGTGATTATGGTAAGTAAAAATCTTGAAATATAATACAACCATGTTATAATAAGGATGGATATTTGTGGAGATTATGGTAATTTTAATAGTTGAAGGTAGACATTCACACTGTTCAGTATCAGTTCAGTGGTACGGAGATCAAGTGTTGATGCATGAGATCGGAGGTCCTGGTTTCGTATTCCGCGCTTGAGGTCATGGATGCGTACTGAAGAGGAGTATCATACTAGAACAAAACAGACATCCAGTCCATCTAACTTTTCAATGATGATGTAACATTGATCCATCATTCATAATCTCAATCAAATCTTAACAATCTCTACAACCTTTTACTAATATGAATAATCATCTCCATATGAATATAATCCATATAACCTTATACTCATAATTATTGTGTACTCATTAGTAACTAGCTTCAAGATGAATTTCCTGAAGTTTTAATGAGAAGCCATGACCACCAGTGTAGTTCGATTGTCACTGAAGACAATAGTGAACGGTCGATCAATATCATGAATTGGTTGAAATTAGACGTGAACATTGTTGAATGTTGGCTAAGTGATTTACAAGTTAAGCGTTCGCCCAAGAAACCAAAAGTGTTGAGTTCAAGTTCCTATGGTGTGGAATAATGAATGTACACTGATGAAGAGTATCATTCTAGAACAAAACGGTTATTTAGTCCATCTTGGTTTTCAATGATCAAATATGCATACATATCTATATATATAGAGACTTTAAGAACTCATGTGACTTTTTTATGAATAACAGTCATAAAACTAAAGTCATAAAAATTCATTCATAACAATCACATGAAAACACACATAGGCAAACAAACAAGGAAACAAACAAACAATTCCTAATCCAAAATAAGACACATCACTATAGGCAAATAGATATTTCCATTGTTAGTTTATACCTACCTACATAGTTACATATATATACCCTTAGTATTATTATCATTATTGCTATTATTACTATTACTATTATTAATATATATTGTTATCGTATGACGATAACAAATTGTTAGATGGTGGTTGAGGGTAGTCGACAGGAAACCCTGGACACGGGTTTCGTGCTACTTGGCACTCGTCAACAAGGTGTATATGTAATCTTGAGGGAACTGGTGCTCCCTGGAGGATTCGATCTTGTGTCACCCAGCTTCACAGTCAGAGACGTTACCACTGAGCTAACCGAGCCGCGACCGACCTCCTTTATATATATAGTGCACACAGTGTCGAATCACCTAGACTGGTGGCCACATTGCAACATGGTCGATAGCATTCGATCTGCACTAATAAGAACTAGACACGCATAACATTGATCGCCACCCAGTGATCAGTCAATTGTGATAACAAAGTGTATTCATAAAATGATTTGATTGTATAAATTCTAATAACTAATGGAGTCTCAGAAGGGGTTTTGTGGAGATTGTAGTCATTTCAACAGTTGAGATCATGAGTTCATTGAAACTAGACCACCATGGAAAACCTGTAAGCACGACCCCACGGGGTCGTGGATGCGCACTGCTGAGGAGTCTCATAATGGGACGAAACGGCCGCCCAATGCTTCCAGGTTTTCCATGATGGTCTAGCGTCAATTGATTCATGATCTCAACTGTTGAAATAACTAATGGAGCCACTAATTTTTTTTAGTTTTTTTCTTCAAAAAAAGGAAAGGAAACAGAAATGAAAGAAACCGACTTTATTCATTAGGTATGTAAATATTAAATTGATTTCAGTGTTACATTGAAATGGCGCTCTTCTATTGAACATTGAACAGCTGTTAGTATTGTTGTTGTTGTCGTATTCATTTCGGCGGTACATATACTAAAATTTGAACGATACAGAGAAGATTAGCATGGCTTCTGTCCAAGGATAACACTTAAAATCATTTAGTGTTCCATATTTTCCACACTCCATTCTGACGTCCTAAATCCATACTACCTGTCATCACATCCACTCGGTGTAGTGACTGATGCTATGGAGATTACTCATTCTCTATCTTTCCTGATTCACCAAGAGTGGGCTATGCGGTCGGTCCTTAGAGTGACCACAGACTGACAAGTAGTGATCAGAGAGTGGGTGGTGACATGTGACTGAGCGTTTGTCTCATGTCGTTGTCGTTGTTGTTGTTCTTCTTCTTCGTCTTTTTCTTCTTGTTTTAATGGTATAGTTAGCTTTATTTTATTAAACTATGTCAAAAGCTTGTCATTATCTAATTGAGATTATAACTTTTAATATTGAAAAAAGTATTTTGTTTTAATGGTTCAACAGTATTATAAATTATGCAAACACTGATTATGTTCGTCCACGAGGAGTCGGTCAGTCAGCTACAATGTAGAAGCAGGCATATATATATATATATATATATATATATATATATATATATATATATATATATATATATATATATATATATATATATATATATATATATATATATATATATATATACCGGTTCAAGTTGCCATACCTCATTAACACAACAAGATGGATACCGGATTCATAAAAGTAGTTAATTCAGAGGTGGTAATATATAAAAGAAAGATTGCAATAAGGATATAGTACAAGAAGAAAGAATTAGTTCGTAGAAAGTAAGATATGAAGCGATTTTAATCTCTTAGTTTAATGGAAGACAGAGAGTGTATACACCGACGCCATTGTGATCGATCGATTCTGAGCCATGGCACCAAGAGTTTCCAACCATTGGTTACGATAGTCACGCGGACCCCAACCAAGTAGTCTGCATCTACCCAAATGGCTCAGACAAGAAGCTAGCGACTTCAAGCATTGATACCCCAGCACTAGTCAGCATTGCGCGTCATGGTACTTGGCGTTCAAGCAAACGTAACACGTGACCCAACCATCTTAATCAATGAAGATTCACAACCTTATCAACTGATTTACCATCATTCCCTAATACCCTACGTCTAACCTCACTATTACTTACCCGGTGATCCCAACAGACGCCAGCAATATTAATTAAACAGGAATTCAATGATTTAATGCATTTTTTCTGGATGATAGATAAGTCACTGACTGGTGTTTGATCATATGTCTGTTTGAATCTTTGCATTGATGTTTAGGATTGCAATTGATCAGTCTCATATTTACATATGTGCATACTGTGCGGATTGATTCGATATTACCTTAATTTACGAGAATTTTAAGCAGAAATGGATGGTGTCTAGCAGTCGAATCCACAACTCATGTTTCATCTTATTTAAGACTAGTTAGATGCTTATTATGCTTCTGACTTATGGCAGTATTAAAGCAATCTGAACAGGATGTAAATTTGCCAATAACAGACTGATCGATTGTGGCCCTAAATATCAATGAGAACATTCAAATAAACAATGAGAAATGAATTCAAACTTCACCACATTGCACAAGCTAATGTTTAACTAGACTCAGTAGCTAAGTGGATAACGTAATATACTTTTAACACATAGATGTTGGTACGAGAAGGCACCAAATATATATGCGTCACACAAACCTCATTTCATTTGTGTGAGGTCTAGGGTACAGCCTGACTGCCCAAACTGAAGCAGATGGTTTTCTATGGGGGGCACACACGAAGCCTCCGACCTAACAGTCTGATCCACAAGGCTGTGGAGAAACGTTAGGAGATACAGTCCCGTGGTAGCCGATCACCAACAATTGGTTCTGATGCCATTTGTTCCTTCAGGATACTGGAGCCCATGTGCACCATTGATTTGAAATCAGAGTTTTCCAACTTCCCTAGATGAACTCTCCTTGTCAACCAACCCGGTTAAAACGCTGTATATTCGCTTTTCATCCTCTTAATTTTGTAAGCAACACCCCTCCACGAGAAGACAGTGAGTGGGATTTCCCTGACAGAAGCTATATACGCGTAGCCATGTAAGAGCATTTCGATAGGAAGAGTTGATTCTCCCCACTTTCGGCCGTACCAGGGTATCTGGGGGCGCCTGCAGTACGTTCGAGTCCAAGAGTAAAAAACTCCGGGATGAAGGTACATCCAGTCGACAAGCCCCGAATAGGACAAAGCGCGTAACTTGGATTCCACTGCCAGTCACTATTCATTTCTGATTATAATGTTTGATCACATGGTTTTAAATATAAAATAGAACTCAAATCTTGATGAACAAATGTTTGTGCAATTTTTGAAGTTAAGTAATGATGACAATAAACGTATCAGCTTATACTTTGTTTGAGATAAGATGTTAACATTGAGAAATGATTGTTTCCTGTCTGTCTTCAGAGAAGGAATGATTTCTGTTAGTCATTTAATAGTAAGTTTAATATATTAAATATTTGATTAGTGATGAAATCTGAGGCATATCTTTCTTATTATTTAGATCCCATCAATTGGATGTACTTGTATCTTAGTGTGAATGTTTACTATGAAGCTCTAGTTAACGAGTTTTAAAAATAGGTGAGACATACGTTCCAGACTCTGCTTGCAGTTATTAATTACTTAAGCCTGTTATTCCCAATGGAAAATAGGCCACCGACCAGCATTCTACAACCGACTATGTCCTGGGACTTCCTTTCTTATTCTATCCAAATGTTGTTCATTCTTCTCATGTGTTTCTCCATTTCTCGGTGTAACGTGCTCTTTGGTGTTCCTCTTCTCAGTTGGCCTTGAGAATTCCAAGTGATGACTTGCTTTCTGATGCAGTTGGGTGCTTCCCTCAACTCCGCCTGGAGCCCCTCATGAGCTACTGCCGGTCACAAGCCTAGACAAAGGAGGAGGGTTGGGCATGAGGTTAGCAACCTCATCCAGTAAGAAACTAACTCGCGAAAAAAAACGCCAACTAGAAAAAAATAATTTAAACAATTTAAACTCTGCCCTGAGTGTTAGGTCTTCATTTAAAAGAGTTATGACACCTCATGGTGAGAGCTAAGTTCCTTCGGAATTCATGAGTTTGATGCCCCTTCTGACAACCAGAGCAATCAATAACTCAGGTACATGGAATGCTTTTACAATGTGGGAGATTGGGAGAGTCTTCCAAATTGCTGCAGATATGAAGATGCACAAGCTGGAGGTGCTTGGAATCCGTAAAATGCAGTAGACGCAGGTTGGACTTGCAGTTATATTCTACAAATATGTACTAAAAGTCGAAACTAAAGACTATATTGAGGTAATTCACACAGGATGTATACACGGAAACAGAGAATGATCAGTCTCAGTAGTGAATATCAAATATGAGGAATCACAATACCTTATTAATACATCTGATGTTAACTTTAAAAGTATTTTTTTCAGTTTTGAATTGTGGAGATTGTCGAATTTCATTGAACCCATGAACGATCAATATTGCACCATTATAAACCTGGGAACATTGGACAGCCGTTTCATCCCGATAAGGATTCATCAGTAATGTCCACCCATGATCCCTCTAGCGGGATTAGAACCCATGCGAACGCTTAACATCTAGACCACTGAGCCATCATCGAACGGTTTTAATATCTAACTTCAACCAGTCCAAGATATTGTGCAATCATCTTCCGTTGGATGCTAGCTCAGTGGTCTGGAGGTTAAGCGTTCGCGCGCAATATAGAAGGTCGTGAGGTTTGGATCTCGCGTGTGGGATCATGGCTGTACACTACTGACGACTCCTATACTAGGACGAAGCGGCCATTCAATGGTTATCTAACATTCATCCATTCTTTTTTATTGAGATTATGAACCAATTGATGTTAGACCACCATTGAAAACCTGGAAACATTGAACAGCCATTTCGTCCTAGTAAGAGATTCGTCAACGAGGCCCATCTATGATCCCTCACACGAGATTAGAACCTACGAGCTTCTATTTCACAAGCCAACGTTTAACCTTTAAACCACTCAGCCAGCATCCAACAGTTTTAACTAACCTTAACTAATCCACGAAATTTCGCGACCGTCTTCTGTTATACTAAGTTAGATACCTATCTCTATCATCCATTCATGATATCATTTGAAATTCCATTAGTATTTAAACTATTCTTTTTTCACTGATTGAAATCATGAGTCAATTGAAGCTAGAACACCATGGAAAACCTGAAAGTACTGGATGGCCGTTTCGTCCTAGTATAGGACTCCTTAGTGGCAGTGCGCCTCCACGATCCCACACCCCGTGAGATTCGAACCCAGGACCTATCAGTCTTGCGCCAGGCGCTTAACCAACTAGACCACTGAGATGGTCGATATCCAACGATGTTAATGTTTAACTTCAACCAATCCACCAAAATATCCAGGGTCTTTAAAAAGCATAACAGACAATCTATAGCTTATATATCATTTCATAGATTATACATTTACATTGAAAAGAAAAGAATGTCTATCAGACAATTGTCTATTCAGTATGTGTTTTTTTTTCTTGTTTCGTTCTATTAATTCATTTGACATAATAATCTACTTTAAGTATTGTAATTTTTCTCACAATACATGAATGGATTTTAGAAACAAAGAGATGGAGAGAGGAGGGGAGAGAGGGAGGGTAAAGAGGGGGAAATAGTAACCCTCTGTTGCTTGTTATTACAATAAAGTACAGTTTTGTTTTTCTTGTTGTTGTTGTTGTCTATGCGTACATTAAATGGATTGAATGTATAGACTGGTCATTTTACAAATCTATGTATATCATCTATGTGTATATTATGCTTGAATAATTTACATTCTTCCGGTGATATAAAAACAAGAATTGGTGAAGAAGAAGAAGGAGACGAAGAAGGAGACGAAGAAGAAGAAGAAGGAGAAGAAGGAGAAGAAGAAGAAGAAGAAAAAAAAGAAAAAGAAAAGAGAAAAATGATAAAAATTAGTTGGAATGAATAAGAAATGTAAATAGTTTTAAAACCGTACGACACTTAGTTTAATACAAATCAAATCAATACAACAGTTTCATAATGTGTAGTTTATATCATCAATTGACTTTAGTTAGATAACAAGTAAAAACTATGTGAAAAAAAAGTCTAGACAGCTGGTTTCTATTGGTAGTAATGTAGATCCATGATTTCATCAAGGAATGAACTTAAGATCTTCAGATTTTGGAGTAGGAACTTGATCATAAAAACAACTAAGTTGATATGTTTCCAAATGCCTTGGTACGACCGAGAGTGGGGAGAGTCAACTCTTCCTATCGAAATGCTCTCATATAGCAACGTGCATACAACCACTACCAGGGAAGTCCTACTCACTGTTGCTTACGAAATTGAGAGGACAAAAGCGAATATCGAGTGCTTTAACCGGGCTGGTGGACGTGGAGGATCCAGCTAGGGGAGTTGGAAAACCCTGATTAAAAACCAATGGTGCGCATGGGCTCCAGTATCCTGAGGGAACAAATGGCATTCGAACCAATCGTTGGTGATCGGCTACCATGGGACTGCATCTCCTAACGTTGCTCTAATGCCTTATGGATTAAACCTTTAGGTCAAATACTGGCCTTCTCAGAAAACTACCTGCTTCGGTTTGGGCACCGGACAGTAACCCAGCCCTCATACAAATCGAATGATTTATGTTGCGTATATCTATTTGGTGTCTCCATGTACAGATGTTTATAGGTTTCGATAAATAAATAAATAAATTTACAAATGACTGATCATTGATCAATAAATACTTTGTGTTCTTCTAGTTCTTTCATGGTGATTAAGTTCTACTCATTAAATTTCCAATGTGCTCATTACTTTAAATGATACATACACTATGTTGAGTTATTTGGTAACTAGAAATAATCAATAAGGAATCTTACTTGATCTAGTTTTGATGTTATTTAACACTCATCAACAAGAAATCATTATAATCTTTAGGGAATTATTTTCCTTTATGGGATTCAGGTATCTATATCATCACCCCAATTTCACTGTCAAAGACGTTACCACGGTGATTAGATGATGGTTGAAGGTAGTCGATAGAAACCCTAGAGCCGGATTTCATGCTACTTGGCACTTGTCAACAGAGTGTACCTGTAATCTTTGAGGGAACTGGTGCTCCCTGACTAATTCGATCTCGTGTCACCCAGCTTCAAAGTCAAAGACATTACCGCTTTGTTATCCAACCCACAACTGATCTCCTGTAAGACTGAAATGTATCCACAATGGATTGATCCCAGAATACTTTATTAATGAACAAATCAATATATTATAATATCGATCCATAATAACAATAATAATAATAATAATCTGTTTTTCACTTCTTCCTATTCAAGTGTCAATTAGTTAATGAGGTAAACATGTTACCTCTCACAATAACCCTTTCATAATAATAATAATAATACTATAATAGACAAATTGTCCTGTTTAAAGCATATAAATAGGATAATTTTTCCCCCATATCCAACCTAGTGATAAAATATGATTATGATTATCCATCTTAGTAAAAATAAAAAAAAAAATCTGAAATAAACAATTTTTAGGAGAAAAAAATTTTTTTCTTGTTTTTTTTCTTTCTCTAAAACAAAAAAAAAGGTGACATTTAATTCTGAATTCATCAAAATGATGATGGTGGTGATGATGATGATATTCATTGAATCTAAGAGAAAAATTAAAGGATGAAAATGCTATGTGAGTGTGTGTGTGTGTGCGTGTGTGTGTGTTTGTTATACAACCTATGAATATTGAAATAATCCAGGATATCGGTTCAGTAGTTTACAAGTTAAGCGTACGATCATGAAACTGAAAGTTATGGGTTCGAATCCCTTTTGGTGTATGATCATAGATAAGCATTATTGAGATGTCCTATGCTAGAATGCAATGGTCATCTAGTACTTTGAAGTTAGATGGTGGTTGGAGGTAGTTGACAGGAAACCCTGGACACAGGTTTCGTGCTACTTGGCACTTGTCAGCAAGGTGTATCTGTAATCTTGAGAGAACTGGTGCTCCTGGCGGATTCGATCTTGTGTCATCCAGCTTCACAGTCAGAGACGTTACCACTAAGCTATCCGAGCCGCGACCGACCTCTTGTAGGACTGAGATGTAATCACAATTGATTGATCACTGGGTGGCGATCAATGTTATGCGTGTCTAGTCCTTATTAGTGCAAATCGAATGTTATCGATCAAGTTGCAATGTGGCCACTAGTCTAGGTGACTCGACACTATGTGCACTATGTGTGATCAATCAATTGTGAGTACTTTGAAGTTTTCAATAGTGGTCAAATATTGATTTATTCATGATGTCAATCTGAAATTTTACACATACATTTTTTTCTAATGATTGAGATCATGAAGCGAGATCATTATTGAAAACCTAGAAGCATCGGATGACTGTTTCGTTCTATTGTGGGACTCCTCAGCAGTGTACATTATGTATGTGTTATGAAAAATATATATCATAAAAGAGGCAAGTTAATGACTGTGTAGTATAAGTAAGCGCTATTTGTATCACTCATGATTTCAACCATTGAAATTACTATAATATCCACAAAAACCCCTCCTCATATTAATCAACATATGATCACTAGTAATTGGTTTCAAGAGGAATTTCTTGGAGTTCTAGTGAGAAGCAGTGAATAGTAGAGTTCAACTGGGTCAGTTGTGAGATAGTAACTCACTGAATACAATGGTGGATGTGTGGCTCAATTTCATGAATTAGTTTAAGTTAGACATCAACACCATTGGATTTCGCTAGCTCAGTTGTCTAGAAGTTAAGCGTTTGCGTGTCGGACTCGTCAGCAGTGCCGATCCTAGAGCCGACTGACGTTAGACATTAGCACTGTTAGATAACGGCTCATTAGTCTAGAGACCATATGTAAATTTGATGATTGAATTAACGGGTCAATTGAAACTAGACCATCATGAAAAACCTAGAATCACTGGACAGGCGTTTCATCCTGGCATGGGACTCGTCAGCAGTGCACATCCATGATCCCACTCCTCGAGATTCGAACCCAGGACCTATCAGTCTCGTACGCTCACACTTAACCTCTAGACCACTGAGCCGGCCGATATCGAACAGTGTTAATGATATCTAGCTTCAACCAACCAGTTAATTAATCCAAGTCAATTTTTCAATTAACAATGTAGAAACAGTTCTGAAGAATAAGAGGTTGGTGGAGGTAGTCAACAGGAACCCTGGGACCGTGTTTCGTGCTACTTGGCACTCGTCAGCAAGGTGTACCTGTAGTCATCAGGGAACTGATGACTCCTGACGGACTCGACCCCATGTCACCAAGTTTCACAGTCAGAGATGTTACCACTGAGCTATCGGGACCGTAACCGACCTCCTGTAAGACTGAGATATAATCACAATTGATTGATCACACATAGTGCACGTAGTGTCGAGTCACCTAGACTAATGATCACATTGTAATTTGATCGATAGCATTCAATCCATTGTAAGTTCTGAAGAATGACTTACATATGTTCAACTTGTTAGAAATAGATAAACGGGTATATCTATTATGAATTATTTGATTGGGAAAACTTGTATATGAAGGTATATCATCAAATGTTAGTTAGATGTATGGGAATAAAATTATGAAATTCAGTAAACTAGTTTTATAGGAATTCATATGTACAAAACAATGGATACATTTAAAAAGAAACACAACAATTTTATGATTTTCTTCAATATTATCCCAATTTTAAGCCATTTGTATGTTTAAAACTCATTAAATGGTGTTAATATCCTTTTGATGTGTATCATTTACTATTAATTAACTATATTTGAATAGTTGAAATCATGAGTCAATTGAAGCTAGAACACCATGGAAAACCTAGAAGCATTGGATGGCCGTTTCGTCCTAGTATGGGACTCCTCAGCAGTGCTCATCCACGATCCCACAGGGTACAGGATTTCTATGGTGGTCTAGCTTCAATTGACTCATGATTTCAACAAGTGAAATTTCTAAAAATATCTTCACAAAACTCATTCTGATATATTTGAATAGTTGAATTTATGAATCAACCTAATCAATGGAAAGAATTGGATGGCCATTTTGTATTAGTATGCGACTTCTCAACAGTACGCATCCACAATCCCACATCAGAGAGACTCGAACCTGTCACCTTCTATCTTGCACGTGAACTCTCGATCTCTAGATCATTGAGATGTTATCCAACGGTGCTAACGTCTAACGTCAATCGGCTATGGATTCAAGTTCTGTGTGAGGGATCGTGAATGCTCACTGGTGAGGTGTCATTTTCTAAGATGAAATGGTCATTGAATGCATCGAGATTTTAAATGGTGATCTAGCTTAGATCGAATCATGAAATCAACTATCAACTAACTACTACAATCTCAACAAATCTCGATTCTGATAATTAACTAGATATATGCTAACTAACTTTCACTGAAATATAACCGAATTAGGTACCAATTGAAACCTGTTATCATCCAGAAGATGCAAGTGTTTATTAATAGTTGTCTACGCAAAATGCTTCTGATCCATGGGCCAGACGCTTTCAGTAACAACCTATAGTGGGACAGAACAAACCAGAACAAACCAGTGGAGGAAGAAATCAGGAAGAAGCGTTGGAAGTGGATAGGACACACATTGAGGAAAGCACCCAACTGCGTCACAAGACAAGCCCTCACAATGAATCCTCAAGGCCAAAGGAAAAGAGGAAGACCAAAGAACACATTACACCGAGAAGTGGAAATAGACATGAGAAAAATGAACAAGAATTGAATGGAATTAGAAAGAAGGCGGAGGACAGAGTGGGTTGGAGAATGCTGGTCGGCAGCCTATCCTCGGTTGGGAGTAACAGGCGTAAGTAAGTAAGTAATAGTCGTGTATTTCATGTTCACTATCATCTAAACTTTTGAGGCTGAAAACTATCAGTTATCAAAGATATTTGCTTAGGTTTTATAATGTTATGATAGATGATTGAAAGAGGATAAGTTTTGGATAAGTTATCGTTTATTACTGCATCTAGAGATTGGATTAAAGGAACCCATTATTGCTAGTATAGGCAAAATTTACAAAATAATGGTAGGTTATCTGAATACTTACTGTATGGAAAGTTTTTATTTGCTAGAACTTTCAATACTACTCTCCATCAAACAATGAATAATATTTCCTTTAAATGAAAGATTGCTTAATTACTTAAGCTTATTACTCCCAATGGAATATAGGCCACTGACCAGCATTCTACAATTCATTCTGTTCTGGGCATTTCTTTCTAGTTCTAATATCTAGACAGTTGTTTTGAGTTCCAGATGTTCTTCAGTTGTAAATATCTCCGCCTAGAGCCCTTCTTGGGTTACTGCCGGTTTCAAGTCGGAATAAAGGTAGAGGTTTGGGCATGCGGTTTCCCACCTCATCTGTAGAAAATTAACTCGCTAAAAAAACGCTAACCAGAAAAAATAATTCAAATGAAAGATTAATAAACTATGTGTTGTGTCTGTACAGCCTGTTATCCCTCATATATTCTCTTCAGTGAATCGTCCGATCATACAGTAAGATAGATATTATCGGTAACAATGAATTCTTGTTTCATGGTATTATGAATCGGTTAAAATTGACCAAAACTTCAAGTAACTAGATACTGATACAGTTGTCTAACATTTAAAAAAAACTTTATGATCTTGATCTCGACCCCTTGTAAATTCATATGTGTTCAGTATTAAGTAGTACCAGAAATAGAGTGAAATTACTATCCATTGGTTTACTAGTTTTCGACAGTTTATTAGTTATGATTTAAGTAAATAGACGAGTCTCAAATAGGACGAAACGCGCCAAACTAGATTCCACTACTAGCCATTATCCATCATTACTTACAAATTGCTTATGAATTAAGGTAATATCGAGGCAATACGCACAGTATGCACATATGCCAATAACAGACTGATCAATTGCAGTCTTAAACCTCAATGGGAAGATACAAGTCAAACAATACAAAGTGAATAATATTATGGGTTCAATCCTTTAAAGATCTTGAATCCAAACTACTGAAGAGTCCTATACCATAATCAAATAACTATCTATTGTTATGATAAAAAGATAAACGTTTACAATGATCTCATTTACTTCCTAATTCATTTGGTACCATTTGCTTATATTAGGACTCAATAACTAAATTTTGAGATGGTGGAGAAGATTTGTAGCTCAAGTGGGTGATTTTGATGGAGTTTTGTTTTCTAAACTGGAAGTGACTTCTATCTGAAGGTTGTGCTGGTGATGATGTCGTTCAGAAGAACGATGAAAGCTCCACGACCAAACTATCCAACTCAGAGGACAAAACTCCATCAAAATCAATAATTTATTTTTATTTATTTTAACACATAGATATTGATACAAGGAGGCACCAAATACATATACACCACATTAACCATTAGATTTGTGTGAGGGCTTGGATACTGCTCGGGTGCCCAAACCGAAGCAGGTGGTTTTATTAGGGGGCCACACCTCGAGCAGTCGACCTGAAGATCTGATCCACAAGGCAGTGGAGCATCGTAAGGAGATGCAGTCACATGGAAGCCGGTGGCCAACGATTGGTTCATACACCATTTGTTCCTTCAGGATACTGGAGCTCATGTGCACCACTGGTTTGGGATCCGATTAAAGCGCCGGACATTCGGTTTTCGTCCTCTCGATTTCATAAACAACACCCCTGGTGGGAGAAGACAATGAGTAGGACTTCCCTGGCAGAGGCTGTATACACGTGGCCGTGTGAGAGCATTTCGAGAGGGAGAGTGGCTCACATCACTCTCAGCCATACCAGGGCATTTGGGGGCCAAAATCAATAACTAAATAGATAACATAATGACGTTTGAAGTGAACAATATTGGGTTCGAATCAATCTCGGAGTGAACATCAACTCTGAGATCTAAGTACATCTCTCCGACAAGTCCGAAATAGGATGAAATGCACTCTATGCTAGATTTCATTACTAGTCACCATCTCATCTTTGTTTATTTGTCTTCAAATTCATTAACTAGATTAATGTTACATATTAATCTGATTTATATCACTCACACACACACAATACACATAAAATAGATTTGTTTTCATTGTCATTCATTTAATCTTTATTCAAATGACCTTTATATCAAATAGAATGTTGCATAGAAGGTCTTTTCGTTACTAATATGACAATAAGTGTAAGTCTAGACGACAAAAGTCTACAAATCGTTTGTGATGTAACCATTTTAAGACCACACACACACACACACACAACACAACACACAACACAATTACATTCTATCAATAGAGATTGTTGATTTATTATGACATTTGTTTATGGTATTTGAAGGAATGAAGAAGGAGAAGAAGAAGAAGAAGAAGAAGGAAAGAAGACGAGTGTTATTGTATAACGTGTAGATCTATTCCGCATAAATGATTTTATGACTGATATTCAATTGAAAGGTTAGTTTAAAGTGTAAAAAACGGAAAGAGAGAGAAAAAGTACATGACTTTATGTGTGTGTGTGTGTCTGTTGGTATGTTGTAGGTATGTTGAAACGACCTTAATAAACCGATTTGCCATAAATTAGTAGTTGAATAGTTGATTTCATGAGTCAATTAAAGCTACATCATATCATGAAAAACCTGGAAGCATTAAATGACTGTTTCGTCCTATTGTGAGACTCTTCAGTAGTATGTATTCATCATCCTGCCTCGTGAGATTCGAATCTAGGACCAATGAATCTCGTGAGCGAGTATTTAACCTCTAGACTACTGAGCTGATCAGCATCCAATGGTGTTAATGTCTAATTTAAACTAATTCATGAAATTGAGCCACACATCCACTATTGTCTGCAGTGAGTTACTATCTCACAACAGATCCGTCTGAAATTCACTGTTCACGACTTCTCACTAGAAATCCAGGAAATTCTTCTTGAAGCCAGTCACTAGTGATCATTTGTTGATTAATATAAGGAGGGGTTTTTGCGGATATTATAGTAATTTCAATGGTTTAAATCATGATTCAATTAAAGCTAGATCATCATGAAAAACCTGGAAGCATTAGATAACTGTTTCGTCCTAGTATGTTAGTTAGTTAAAGGTAGATAGACAGAAGTCTTGAATATATTTGAAACAGTATCATTTGCTTTCACTAAATTGTTTTGAATAATGACTGATCCAAGTATTGATACAAATTAATGGTTAACTACTAACTAATATCGTGTTAGTTTAGTGACTAGCTTCGTGAGAGAATTCTGGGAGTTCTAGTTAGAAGCTAATCCATGTCGGATAGAGACAGATATCTACCTCAGTACATTGGAAGATAGTCGCGAAATTTCGTGAATTGGTTAAAGTTAGACATTAACACTATTCGATGCCGACTCAGTTGTCCAGTAGGTTAAGCGTCCACCCACGAGAATGAAGGCTCTAGGTTGGAATCCAGGGAGTGTGGTCGTGTATGCGCACCGCTGAGGAGTCTTACAATAAGACGAGACCGCCGTTCAACTCAATAATTAAGTGGTATCGAATTTAATGCGAAACTAGAAAGTTTACAACTCGATACAGTTCAAGGGTTAGGAATGAGTCCTATAATAATATGTAATTGCTGTGTTTAACTATTTTTCTACTGATACTAATATTTCATACGTTGATCAATTTTGTATACATAGTCTGAAATCTAAAATAATGATTGTAACCATAGTGGTTAACAGTGGAATCCAAGTTGCTTGCTTCGTTCTAGTTGGGACTCGTCAACTGGATATACCTACATCCTACAGTTGATATTCACTCCAAGACTCGAACTCAATACAGTACTATTCACTTCAAACATTATCACATTATCCACGTAGCTATTAAATCCGAATAGCCAGTTGCTTGTACAAATAATACCAAATGAATTTAATGCTTATAACTATCTAACAATAGATAAAGTTTACTGTGATATTACTTATCTACTTACTTACGCCTGTTACTCCCAGTGAAGTATAGGCCGCCGATCAGCATTCTTCAACCGACTATGTCCTGCGCCTTTCTTTCTGGTTCTATTCAATTAATATTCATTCTTCTCATGTCTGTCTCCATTTCTCGACGTAATGTGTTCATTGGTCTTCTTCTTCTCCTTTGGCCTCGAGAATTTCAAGTTAGAACTTGCTTTGTGATACACTTAGGTGCTTTCCTCAATGTTTATCATATCCACTTCCAGCACTTCTACCTGGTGTATTCATCCACTGGTTTGTTCTCCCACAGTAGGTTGTTGCTGATAGTTGCTGATAGCCAAAGGATCCGAAGTACTCTGTACAGAAAACTGTTAATAAACACTTGTATTTACTGAATGATGGCTTTCGTCGTTCTCCAGGTTTCCGCCACATACAGTACAACTGTCTTGGCATTTATATTGAAAATGCTGACTTTGGTGTTGATTGACAGAGAGTTGTTTTGAGTTCAGATGTTCTTCAGTTGTAGTTATGCTACTCTTGCTTTGCCGACCTATGCCGTCACCTCTGCACCAGATCCACCCTGTTCATCAATGATGCTGCCTAGATATGTAAAGGTTTTTACATCTTCCAAATCGTCTGCGTCAATTGTGATTCGGTTGTTGCATGTTGTGTTGTATGGGAAGATCTTGCATTTCCCTTTATGTATATTGAGACATACTGCTGCTGAGACCGCTGCTATACTGGTCGTTTCTCCTGCATTTGTTGTTGAGTGTGCGATAGAATAGCCAGATCATCTGTGAAGTCTAGATCGTCCAACTGTATCCTAACTGTTCATTGTATCTCATGCTTCCCTTCAGATGTTGACGTCTTCATAATCCAGTCGATTACCATGAGAAAGCGAAAGAATGAGAGTTAACAACCTTGTCTGACACTGTCTTTACTTTGAACGAGTTTGTCAACTGTCTTCCATGCACTATTACGGTTGTATAACTGACCATTATTTCGTTAATAATAGATAGATCATCTATCCCAAAACTTTTCTTTAATTAAAAATAAAGCCGACTAACATCACAACACTATCTAATTCAAAGTCCCATGTATAAACTTATATCCTTGAAAGAATGTGCTTCTATTTATCTAAATTGAAATTCTATCCCGTTTTCTTTTTATTCTTTTCCTTCTTCTTCTTCTTCTTAATATACAAATCATCTTAACATTGTTAGTTATCATTATAGTAATTTCAATGATTAAGATCATGAGTCCGTTGAAGGTAGACCATCATGGAAAACCTGAAAGTATTAGACGGCCATTTCGTCCCATTATGGGGCTCCTCAGTGGCAGTGCGCATCCACGACGTCGCTCCCTACAAGATTCGAACACAGGACCTACTGGTTTCGCGTTTCAGGTTTTCCATGATGGTCTAGCTTCAACTGACTCATGATCTTAACCATTGAAATTACTATAATATTCACAAAACCCATCTGATAGTTATCATTATAGTCAATTCATATGTTCCTTTCATTGAATCTCATACATTGAATCTATAGGTTATGTCAAATAGGATTTTTTTTCTTTCTTAAATCATTGAACAGAAGGCATCAATCTATCAGACATGATTAAAATCTATAATTATATGAAGTTAAAATGTATTCAACATTGTAAATGGATTATGAAAACAAACAAAATTATAGGAGAGTTAAGTTGAGCTAAACGAGTTGGGAAATAGATTACTAGGTAAATAATAATGATAAATAATATAAACTGAATTGATCAATGTTGAAACTGTTTGGCAGTGTGTATCCACAACACTGTTCGTAGGATTCGAACCTACCACATTAATCTGTAGATTATTAAGCTGGCATTCAACAATATTAATGTCTGTTTTCAACCACTCCACCAGCTAATCCCTGTCATATAGAAATAAATATCTATCTCAGACAATGAAAGATGATCACGTATGTGACCGAAGGTAGAAAGGTTCTAGTCCTTTTTGTGTAGTATCGTGGATTTGCGTTGCTCAGGAGTTATATACTAGTACAAAACGACCATTCGAGTTTTACATGATGATCTAGTTTTAATTGAATCAAGAATTCAACTAATAAATTATTACAACCTTCAAGTTTTCTATTATTCATGAACATATTACAGATGCTATGTAAAAATTGAATTAAGTCAAATACTACTACTACTCACACTACGACTACTACTGCAATGGCGCAGATGCATTCACTCTCTGTGTTCTCTCAAATTCTAATCTTCTGAATTCTTCATGTCCCTTTTTTCCTCTTTTCAAATTTATTTCACTGGATTATACTCTTTAAATAACATCTCCAAACCGTAATCTTCCCGATTACTGCTTATTATTATTATTATTATTTTATTAGCTTTATTCAATATTATATTATTGGTACAATATAGAATTCTCAGCACGAAGTATTTCAATAAGTTTCCGTTTCTTTCTTCTTCTTTGTCGGTCCTCGCGATAAATACTGAGTGGTCGCCAGCTAGTTGTTATCAGTCCAGTAATTGAACATGGGAATGATGTACATTCTTTTCGTTGTATATTGCCAGCAACCATATTCTCTGTTTTTGAGCTTTTTGTAACTTTAATAACGAAAGGTTGTACATTTTTCAGAAACGCAGCAGTATAGGTTGTGCGATTAATAGACAATGATATATTAAAACAAACAAAGATAGATAACTTGTTGAAATATCTAGATGGCAGGAACAGGTAGCCCAGATGCTCAAGCAGGCCGCTTGAGCATCTACCACTACGGGATTTGAATCGACAACTGCATCTCTGTGCTAATGTGGTGTGACAACTCGAACTGATGTACGTACGTACGAAGTTTACGTTGTTACTGACTGACTGACTCACATTACTACTACTACCACCACCACCACCACTACTACCAGTACCACCACTACTACTACCACCACTAGTACTGCCACTACCACCAACACCACCACTACTACTACCACTGCTACTACTACTACTACTACTACCACTAGTACTGCCACTACCACCACCACCACTACTACCACTGCTAATGTTACTAATGCTACTACTACTTCTGCCACTACCACCACCACCACCACCACCACCACTACTACTACTACTACTACTACCACCACCACCACTAGTACTGCCACTACCACCACCACCACTACTACCACTGCTACTACTACAACTACTACCACCAATAGTACTGCCACTACCACCACCACTACTACTACTACTACCACCACTATTATAATGATAATAATCCCGACATTTGTTCTAGTTTTATGTATTTGTTTGTTTATATCACCGACAAATTGAATCAAAACTAAAAAGTGTTACACATATATCTATGAAAGTAATGCATTTATATTATCTATATTAGTATAATACACACTATTGAACATTAAAATAACATAAACCGTTAAATTTCAAATTTGGCGCATTATCAACAAGATTTAAATTTAAACAACAACAAGTCAATAAATAAACATTAAAAAAAAAGGACAAAAAATTGGACATAAATAAATAAACAATCTTTTCTATAGATTATATATATGAAGATAAATTTATTCATAATTTATTCATTAGTTCAAATAGATCTAATTCAATTATAGTTTATTATATTGAATAGTAGACAACTATTCATCTATCTATCTATCTATCTATCTATCTATCTATCTATCTATCTATCTATCTATCTATCCACACATCTATCTATCTATCTATCTATCTATCTATCTATCTATCTATCTATCTATCTATCTATCTATCTATCTATCTATCTATCTATCTATCTATCTATCTATCTATCCATCTATCTATCTATCTATCTATCCATCTATCTATCTATCTATCTATCTATCTATCTATCTATCTATCTATCTATCTATCTATCTATCTATCTATCCATCTATCTATCTATCTATCTATCTATCTATCTATCTATCTATCTATCTATCTATCTATAATTCACATGAAATATGAGATAATAAACAGTTAGTTAGTTAGTTAGTTGGGTAGTCGAAAAGTCGGTTAGTTAATTGACTAGCTAGTTGGTTAGTTAGTTGGTTGGTTACTTGGTTAATCGACAAGTTGGTCAGCTAGTCGGTTAGTTAATTAGTTTTTCGACAATTGACTGGAAAAATATCATCATTTTCATTATATTTGTGTGTGGACTGTGATAATGCCCGGGTGTCCAGATCGAAGCAGGAGATTTTTTTTAGGGGACCACACCCTGAGCTTTTGACATAAAGGTCTAACTCACAAGGCAGTGGAGAACCGTGAAGATATGCAGTCCCATGGTAGCCGATGACCAACAATTGGTTCATATGTCATTTGTTCTGTCAGGATACTGGAGCCCATGTGCACCATGTGTTTGGGATCGGGTTAAAGCGCCGGACATTTGCTGGTTGGAAAAAGCGGAGAGGTGGTCAGTGTATGACATGGTGTCGTGGTATGAAAGAAAACCGCAAAGCGCTGGCTTGTGTTGGTCCTTCACGACTCCCTGGCTGGAGTCCGAGAGACAGTGTGACACAGTGGTTAGAGACATTATCAGTTATGGCTCAGAATAGAAGCCAGTAGCGATCCTGATGTAACCTTCTTTTACTATTCCAATAAAAAGTGGTTGTATCTTCCTTAACTCAAACAATTCTTCTGGTTGTACCTTTTCGTTCCCCCCCATTATTATCATTGTTATTATTGCTATTACACCATCTTACATTGATCTGTTCGTTATTGTTCTTTTTTTTGTACGCTCCTTACCTTTTCTTTCTTTTCCTTCTTCTCTACAAATTCTCGTTGTTTTGTGTAGCGCATATGTAGTTGGTGCCCTCTTGTACCAATATTTATGTGTTCAAATAATAATAATAATAATAGTCGACAACTCGTCGACAAGTTGGTTAGTTAGTTGCTTATGATATAAAGTAGCAAACAAATTACTTACTTACTTACTTACTTACGCCTGCTACTCCCCGTGAACGAGCATAGGCCGCCATCCAACCCTGTCCTGGGCAATCCTTTCCAGCTCCTTCCAGTTCTTATTCATCCTTTTCATATCAGATTCTACTTCCTGACGTAATGTGTTCTTTGGTCTTCCACTTCTCCGCTTCCATTCAAGATTCCAAGTTACGGCTTGCTTTGTGATGTAGCTTGACGATTTGCGTAATGTATGACTTATCCATTTCCAACGTCTCCAAACTTCCTCTTCAGCTGGAAGCTGATTTGTTCTCTCCCAGAGAAGGCTGTTGCTGATGGTATCCGGCCAATGCATGTTGAATGTTTTGAGTAGACAACTATTTATAAGTACTTGTACCTTCTTGATGATGGTTGTAGTAGTTCTCCAGTTTCAGCTCTGTACAGTAGAACTGCCTTGACATTCGTATTGAAGATTGTCACTTTGATATTAGTTGAAAGTTGTCTTGGATTACATATGTTGTTCAATTGTAGGAATGCTGTCCTTGTGTTCCCGATCCTAGCAAACAAATTGAACGTCTATAATTCATTTCTTTTCATGTATGGAATATGATACTTTAACTGAAGAGAACATTTTACATGTTGACAATAAATTCTATTGCAATTTGATTAAAGGGAATATATTCAATGAATATTTGAACAGTTGAATACATGAGTCCTAGTATGAGACTCCTCAGCAGTGTCTATCCATGATCCCAACCATGGAATTTCTTGGAGTTCTAATGGAAAGCCATAACTAGTGGAGTTCAACCGTGTTTGTTGTGAGGTAGTTAATGACGGAAGACAATGGTGGATGGTGGTTCAACTTCTTGCATTCGTTGAAGTTAAACATTAACACGATTAGATACCGGCTGGTTCAGTTGTCTAGTGGTTAAGCGTTTGCACACGAGACTGATAGGTCCTGTGTTCGAACCTCGAGAGGCGAAATCATGGATGCTCACTGCTGAGGAGGACAATACGACCATCCAGTAGTTTCAGGTTTTCTATAGTAGTCTAGCTGTAATCGACTCATGAATTCAACTATTAATTTACTACAATCTCCACAAAAGCCTCTTTCTAATAATCTATAATTCCTTTGCAAGAGAAAAATATCGGTCATTAAGAAAGAAGACATCCGTTAATAACTTTGACATACCATACATTCTCACTTTGTGTGTGTGTGTGTTTGTGTATGAGCTCGACACAGGCGTATAACAATGGTATCTTACTATTAAGATGATAGTGGAGTGAAGAGTAGATTTCTATGTATAACTTCAAGATTAAAAGTTTTGTATTGTTGTGTGCTTCTGGAAATGTAAACGCTTTTCTAGTGTAGGTTTTGTTTCATGAACTGACCTTACTTACTTAGATAGTCGTAATCAATCGACAGGAAATACTGGTTCTATATTTGTGTTAATATTAAGTGCATACATATATTGTATGGGATTTTAGCCAGTGTTACACACAATGCCATAATAAGAGACTTTACTATGGAATCATTCGAATCATGACTGATCTACTATTGGTCTGGGATTTTTCACATTAATTGATAAATGTGTAGTAAGTAGTGCTGTCACAATTGATTGCGTGTTTAGTCCTTATTAGTGCAGATCGAATGCTATCGACCATGTTGCAATGTGGCCACCAGCCTAGGTAACTCGACATTGTATGCGCTACAGAGTTTCCTGTCGACTACCTCCAACTACCGTCTAAGTAGTGTTGTAGTTGTCTGTTGCTAAGGACAGATCAATGCTCTTTAAGCCAACTATATATATATCTTCTACGGATTTCCTCGATATTCCCTTAGGTCACAAACATTATAAGCATAGATAGAAAATGGTTGTCAGTGGAATCCATAACATGTATTTTGTTCTATTTTGCAACTTGTCAACTGGGTGTACTCGCATTAAACTTCACCTTATTGCACAATCTAGTAGCTATTGTGGATAACGTGATAACGTTTTAAAACGAACACTACTTAGTTCGACTTCCAGTGTGAACATCCACTCTGAAATATTGGCACTTTCGGCTGACGAGTCTCACCAAGGACGAAACACGTGTCCATGATTCTATTGCTAGTCATTATTTATATCTGCTTATGGATGATAATGTAATTTCATACAGAATTTTGTACCTAATTCTGGACTCATTTAATTATCTCTATTTCGAGTAAAATAATAATAATAAGTAAATATCAATTAAGACTTAGTTACTATGAGAATGAAAGATAATTAATCTAAAATGAGAGTATGATGAGTAAAGAAGGTAACAGAGAACGATGGAGAGAGAGGGAGAGAAGGGGACGAGAGCTAATCAAATCAAACATCTACATACATATAAACATACAGACTTTCTAAAAACATGAATTGGTCTAAACTATAAACGGATATTATTCCCGTTCTTTTTTGTATCTACTATGTTATCGTATACAATTATAAACAAAATTTAGCCTTTGGGCATTGTAAGATTCACTATTATTTATTTAATAGAGGTTTCTTTCTTTGATTACTTACTTATATTCTTTAATTTCTCCGTTTCTCCTTTTTGATGTAACCATTTTGGAAAAATCTTCTTTAATAAACAGGTATATATTATTCGAATTCTTTCTAATCAATATGAATACATGAATGACATTGAGTTATCTATAGAAAAGAATCACGTTTCTCCATACGCACCCCCTTACCAAGCAACAATATCATTTATGATTGAAATCATGAGTCAATTGAAGTTAGACCATCATGGAAAACCTGGAAGCGTCCGACAGTCGTTCCGACCTATTGTAGCAGTACGCAGTGACAGTACGCATCTACAAACTTGCTCCCTACGAGATTCGAACACAGAACATACTGGTTTCGCATACGAGCACTTAACCACTAGACCACTGAGTTGGCCGGCATTCAACGGTGTAAATGTCTAAATTCAACTAATTCACGAAATTCAGCGACACATCCACCATTGTCATCAGTGAGTTACTATCTCACAATAGGTCTGGTTGAACTCCATTGGTTTCAAGAGGTATATCCTGGAGTTCTAGTTTTCGAATCTCACAGGTGGAGAGGTTATGGATGAGCACTGCCACTGAGAAGTCTCACAATAAGACGAAACAGCCGTCCAATGCTTTCAGGTTTTCCATGATGGTCTAACTTCAATTGATTCATGATGTTAACCATTGAAATAAAATAGTTACTGTACAGTTCATAGATTTTACTATGACATTTCCGTAATTTTTGTATTCTCATTTATTACATTTGATGTCACATTAGAATGCATAGTAACCATATGTAAAATCATGAATTTATCATGATTTCAAATATGTTGACCATTTCATTCTCACTGTGTTTAATACTCTCAGTTCAATCTCTAACAATGATTCATAAATACTCACTAGTCAATAATCTTAAACTAGATCACAAAAAAGAAACGCTTCATCTTTCCATATCTCCATATTTCCCGTCTATAATCCACAACAACACTTATCTTCTAGTATCTTCACTGATTCTCATTGAATTGATTTCTCTATAAAAATTATAAATATTTATAAATTTTATAGTATTATTTTCTTCATCATATTGAAAAATATCAGTTCCCCCTCCCCTCTTTCCCCCCCCTACCCGCTTATTTTAAGTTACTTCACCCTATTACATATATCGATTTCCCTAACAGTGTATGTATACTCACTTCATCCTTCCCTCCCCCACTACCTCCCCCCTCCACCCTTTCTTTCTCATTTGAAGTATACTTCATAGGTGAATTCTATTCAATCATATATATATATATATATATATAACGATCACCTGAAAAGAAAAAAAAGAGAAATCCTTTTCTCACTTAGATTTAATTCACACTTATTGGGTTTTTTTTCTTTGTTTTGAGAAGAAGAAAAAAAACCACACAAAAAAAATGTTTTTTTGTTCTATTCGATTGAGTAAAACCATTTCAATTGAGAATATCTTTCATGAAATGTCAATTTGTGTCGTCAAGTAGAGGTAAGTAAGCAAGGAAGTAAGTAACTAAGTAAGTGACTAACGAACTGACTAACGGACTGACTGGCTGAATGAATGAATGGGGTCCTATAGAAAAACCGAAATATTTACTTCTTCAAAAGAAGAATTAAAACTTGAAAAATTTGATCCACCTATGCAAATACTTGACAAATAGAAAGAAAAGAAAAGGAAAGAAAAGAAAAGGGAAAAAAAGAAGAGAAAAGAAAAGAAGTGAAGAGAAGAGAAAAGAAAAGAAGAGAAAAGAAAAGAAAGAAAGAGAAGAGAAAAGAAAGAAATGAAAAATGTTTTAGCCATTATCCATCTTTATTTCTTTCTTATGTTCTTCAACTTACAAAATCAAGTGGTGTTGATGAAAATCACCTATTTCTTGATAATGTTTAAGTGTTTTTAACGAAAGTATATAACTGTTAGTTAAAAGAAAAGATTGAGTTGATTAGCCATTGGCATCATTTGAAAAACTATATTCCCGGTTATACAATGGATTGATTACTGGGTAAGTGATCAATGTCATGTGTGTCAGGTACTTTATAATGCAAATCGAATGCTATCGATCAAATTGCAATGTAAACACTAGGTTAGATAACTTGACATTATGTGCATTATATCGATCGATCATTGTATTGGGGACGTTAGATCCCCAGAAGTCATTTGGGGAAAGGACCTAATTTTCTAATTTTATTTAGAAAATTTAAATGTCTTTATTTTCACGCCAAAGGCGCTCTTGTCACCTTCATTCATGTTGTATTTCTCATTGGGAAATATCGTAAATGCTATTGGTCCGTTGTGTCTTGTAGTATGCTGTTTGGTAACTCTCCCCAAGGACGGTTTTGTACTGTATATATACGTTTTGAATTGTGTTTGTTGTTATCGCTCGTTTCTGGCTATTTGCAGAATATACTTCATTCCAAGCTTGAACTTCTCCCTCTAGTTAGCGGGGCTGGGACGCTTACTGGTATTTGGTCACCGAGTCTAGCTTCTCGTTCGCCGATTAAGTGAACTCGTGATAGCTTCAAACCTAACTTATTGGGTAGTAATCAATCAATTGTGAATACATCTCAGTCTTACAGGAGATCATTCGTTGCCTGGATATCTCCAAACTTCCTCTTCAGCTGGAAGCTGATTTGTTCTCTCCCAGAGAAGGCTGTTGCTGATGGTATCCGGCCAATGCATGTTGAATGTTTTGAGTAGACAACTATTTATAAGTACTTGTACCTTCTTGATGATGGTTGTAGTAGTTCTCCCAGTTTCAGCTCTGTACAGTAGAACTGCCTTGACATTCGTATTGAAGATTGTCACTTTGATATTAGTTGAAAGTTGTCTTGGATTACATATGTTGTTCAATTGTAGGAATGCTGTCCTTGCGTTGCCGATCCTCGCCTCTACGTCTGCATCTGATCCTCATTGTTCATCAATGTATGTGATAGGAGGGCTAGGTCATCTGCGAAATCCAAATCGTCTAATTGGTTCTGAGCTGTCCATTGTATTCCGTGTTTTCCCTCAGATATGGAGGTCTTCATAATCCAGTCGACTACCAGAAGAAAGAGGAAGGGAGAAAGTAGACAGCCTTGTCTGACTCCGGTCCTTACTTGGAATGCATCTGTCAGCTATCCTCCATGCACGACCTTGCACTGTAGTCTGTCGTATGAGTTCCGAATAATGTTGACAATCTTCTCAGGAACTCCTAGTGTCGAAGAAGTTTCCATAACGTCCTCCTATCTATACTGTCAAATGCTTTTTCATAATCAATGAACTTGATGTACAGTGACGAGTTCCACTCAATGGTAATCATCAAAAAATGCCTCTTGGGTTATATTTATGCATGTTGATACTTGGATCTATCAAAGTACACCTGAAATTTCGAGGAAACTGATTCTTCTAATAAAACTTGAACCTTCTTCACTTAGTCTCATAGTCTATAATATGATCACACTTCAATTTGATGAACAGAAGTCGATAAATACTTAAGGACTACATAAAAATGACATTGATCATTACTTAACGGCTAGGTAATTTCAACAAGTTTCTACTTCTTACTTCTTGGCCGATACTGACGATCAATATTGAGTGATCACCAATTAGATGTTATTAGTTTAGGAATTGACATCTGAATAATGTACATTCTTTTCGATATATAGTGTCAGCAACCACGATGTCTTTGCTTAGGCTCTTTTATAACTTGTACAACAAAAGGTCGTACACTCTTCACAAACGTACCTGAATAGCTAATGCACTTAATAAACATAATGATCTGTTAAGACAAACAAGAAAATAAATAACTCGTCTAAATATCCAGATGGTAAGAAACAGGTAGCTTAAATATTCAAGTAGGTTGAATGGGCATACAATTTTTAAACAAAACATAATAATTTTATACTGTTATTGATTGAGATCATGAACCGATTGATGTTAGACTACCAATGAAAATCTGGAAGTACTGAACAGTCGTCTTGTCCTATTGTGAGAATCCTCAGCAGTGTGTATCCACAAACCACACTCAGTGGTAACGTCTCTGACTGTGAAGGTGGGTGACACAAGATCGAACTCGCCAGAGAGCACCAGTTCCCTCAAGATTACAGGTACACCTTGCTGACGAGTGTCAGGTAGCACGAAACCCGGGTTAAGGGTTTCCTGTCAAGTACCTCCAACCACCATCTAATCTCAATATATAGTGCTCGCAATGTCAAGTCACCTAGACTGGTGGCCACATTGCAACATGATCGATAGCATTCGATCTACACTGATAATAAGGACTTGACACACATGACATTGATCACCGCCCAGTGATCAATCAATTGTGATCCACGATCCCGCTCACGAGATTCCAACCCAGAGCTTTCAGTCTTGCGTGCAAACGCTCTACCTACTAGACCATTGAGTCGGCATCCAACGATGTTAATGTCTAACTTCAATCAATCCACGAAATTGCGCGATCATCTTTCATTGTACTGAAGTACATATCTGTCTCTACCCGACACTTATTAGCTTCACATTATTAACTTAGCAACCAATAATCATTATATTTCTAACTTTTTACAATCTTCTTTAATTATAATGATGATAATAAAATGATAAGAGAAACACTTTAGACAAGAAAAACGAAAACAACAACGCCAAAATGTCTACAGAATTTCTTTTTTAAAAATTCTCTACATTTATGATGATTCCATCAAAAGATGATCAACAATAAACAATAGCAACAACAACAACAACAACAACAACGAAATTCATTTAATTTTCCTTCCAATAAAAAAAACTCATTTTCTTCACACCACCACCCCCTCTTTTTTTCAAAAAAAAACACCATAGCAACAAACTGAGCTGAGCTTCAATTTGGATCAGATACAATTGATTATTGTTATTTATTTATTTTATACAAGTGTAATTAATGTCCAATTTAGAATATGTGCTACATTAAACATAAAAAAATAAACTATGTGTATACATGTAGTAGGATTATTAGTGGTTATGGTAGTGGTAGTAGTAGTAGTAGTGGTGGTGGTGGCGGTTATATCGATAATTTTAAGTTAGCAACTCATTTCATGTATCCTTTATGGTATTCATAATACATTCCCACGAGTTCTTGTCTCATTACAATGTTTATTTGTCTGAAATTATCTATATACATAGTTGACTTTTATTTCAATTCTATACAACATATTAGATAAATAGATGCCTGTATCTATGCATGTATATTTGTATTCAAGGTGGTCTAAATAAACAAAATAAAGCCTTCCAATTCTATTGAATGGTAATAAAATAATTATCTACCTAAACACATATTTACATGATTATTCGCATAGTTTTCTTCTTTTTTCTTTTCAAAAACAAAAGCAAATTCTCTTTGAATAATTTCTACATTGAACTCCCTCCCCTTTCTCCTCCCCCCTCCCGCAAAAACTTTTTTATGTTAGTTTTTCTCTGTGAATAGAAAAAAAAACGGTAACGAAATATCACATTTCAATTAGTTTCTAACAGACTTGTAGATTATTTACAACAACCATAACAACGATCACGACCATGACGGATAGAAACACATAATCAATATTCAATAATAGTACATGCTTGTTAATTATCAATTTCAAGATAGTTATGTCATTCAAATGATCTGGGTGTAAAAAGAACAAATAAACAAACAAACAAACAAGATAACAACAACAATTAGGAATAAGATAACATTCCATTCATCAGGTGATGATTATCATAGAACACAATGAAATGAAATAATCATGTTAAATGAATGAATTTAAGCTTCATTGATAATTTGAACAACATCTTCAGTGTTCAATTCATGTTAGATTAGTTGATGACAATGATTATGTTTATATTGGATTGTGTTTTTTTTTATTAGGTTCTGTGTTGTTTGTAAGTTGACCTCTGACCTAGAGAATGATTGACCTCTTACATATAGGTTCATAGATGGATTCTGTGTGGTGTGTGTGTGTATGTGTGATGCATTTGTTGACTGCTAACTGATTTGAATATCATACTTTTAGAAATTTTCTGACATTTTTAAGAGATTTCTCATAGTCTAAAATCTTGATATCTTTTCAATTGAATATATGTTTTTTATGATTGTCTAAATGTAATCATAACGGTTGGATGGAATTGAGTAAGACTAACTTCCTTGATTACGATAAGGCATGTAACAGTATGAATAGGATAAACTTATATGGTGTGGTTGGAGGTAGTCAACAGGAAACCCTAGATCCGGTTTTCGTGCTACTTGACACTCGTCAGTAATGTGTACTTGTGATCTTGAGGGAACTGGTGCTCCTCGGCGGATTCGATCCCATGTCACCCAGCTTAACAGTCAGAAGCGTTACCACTGAGCTATCCGAGCCGTGACCAACCTCCAGTAGGACTGAGATGTAATCACAAGTGATTGATCACTGGGTGGCGATCAATGTCATGTGCGTCAAGTCCTTATTATCAGTGTAGATCGAATGCTATCGATCATGTTGCAATGTGGCCACCAGTCTAGGTGACTTGACATTGCGAGCACTATATATTGAGATTAGATGGTGGTTGGAGGTAGTCGGCGGGAATCCCTTGACCCGGGTTTCGTGCTACTTGGCACTCGTCAGTAAGGCGTACCTGTAATCTTGAGGTAACTGGTGCTCCCTAACGGATTCGATCCTGTGTCAAACTTATGGAATATCCTCTGACATTACAGAAAATCTGAGATTGTCACTATCATATAAAACTTCTACGACCAATTGAATTGCGAAGTTGGGGATGGAAGGTAGACCATAGGTACATTCCAAATGAACACTGGTGTCAGGTAAGACTGTCTACTCTCGTCTTCTCCATTTTTTGATGTAGCTCGATTGGATTATGAAGATCCTTATAACTTGAGAGAGGCACGGAACACAGTCGACACCAGGGACATGAAGAGTGATACTGACTTCGTAGATGACTCGTCACTTCATCCCATACACAGAAACAAATGAAAGTGTTTACAACCAGTGTGATAGCTATCTTTTAAGTAGAGAACCTCAGCATCTATAAAATAAAGAGAATGATCCTAAATTACAACACAACCAGCCTCAATCAAGTCACACTTGTTCGTGAAGCTCTACAAAAGGTGGTAAGCTTTACGTACCTGGACAACATCATTGACAAACAAGTGAGATTCGACGTAGATGTAAAGGAACGGATTACCAAAGCAAGCGTAGTGTTTACCAGACTGTAGAATCTTTTGAACTCATAACGACTGTCATCCGGCACTAAAGTCGGAGCTGAAACCTAGGGAACTGTCACAACCATCATCAAAACAACTATCTATGCAAGATACTCTAGATTCATTAGCCAAACATTATTAACAGTAACCTACTATGGTAGACAGATTCCATCTGAAGAGGAAATGAGAAAGAGACATTGGAGATGGATAAGTACATCATGGAGAAATCATCAAACAGTATCTCAAGGCAAATTCCAACTTAAAATATTCAAGCGACGAGAAAAAGAGGCTAAACAAAGAACATATTGCGTCAGGAAACGAACCTAGGCATCAAAATACTAAGTAGCACTTGACTACAATTAGGAAGGAGAGGTCTCATTCGTGGCTTATGTCCTAAGATGGGTGAAAAGCTTAAATAACTCATAAATACATAAAATCTATGGATATTACTGTAGTGTTACAGTGATTAGAGACTGCGTCAAAATTAGTTCTTCAAACACTTCCAGTACATAATAATAGCAATTCAATTGTCATTTACTCAACCTCATAATAAGAAAATAGTTATTTCTTGAGAATAGACCTTTCCTCTCTTCGAAAGTTAAGAATGCTGTTTATATTTAGTAACAATGATGATCTTCTAGGTAACCAGTAAAGGAGTATTGAATAAAAATATGGATGAGATGATGATGATGATGATGATGAAGATTTTTAGCTTAAGTGGATGATTTTGATAAAGTTTTGTTCGCTGAGCTAGATGGTTTGGTCGTGGAATTTTCATCGTTATTCTTAAATAAATTTGGAAGGAGAAAAAAGTGACAAGGAGGATTTAGGAGATTAGAATTTGTGAAAACACAAAGAGCGGATACACCTGCGTTATTGCAAACGATTTTGAGCCATCGGTTACTATCATCTCGCGGTCCCCAACCAAGTAGTCTACACTTAGCAACATGGCTCAGTCCACTTGTCAGTGACTTCATGGATTTGTGTCATATTTTGGTTTGGCCGCCCCTAGTTTTCTTCCAATCTACTCCTATACCATTGAACATCGCACATCGAGGCAGTCGATAGTTGGGCTACAAATAAAACAACAACACTACGTGAATTTAAACTTCACCTGATGATTATACAAATACGTGTCTCTCAGGACTCAATAGTTAAGTAGAGAACGAAATAGCATTTGAAGCGGATACTACTAAGTCCAAGTTCCGGAGTGAATATCAACGCTACAATGCAAGTACACTCAGTTGACAAGTTCTAAATAGAACAAAACGTTCGTCAAACTACATTCCACTACTAACCACTAACTATCTTTACTTAGAAAGTATCCTTTAAAAAGAAAACTTTCTCATTTCATATTACTAGGTCATCATTCAAGTTTTCTTTCTTTCTTTTTTTCTTTCTTTTTTTTCTTTTTCTTTTCTAGTTATTTATCTATTAGAAACAACAACACCAAAAAAGCATAAATCTTATCAACTCCCAATCAACTTTATCAATTTTTGAATTGTGTCTATTACCCGCATCACATACATAAGAAGAAGAAAAAAAAAAGAAGAGAAGAAATCATTTTCCATCATAACTAGGGAAATACAAAACAGAAAGAAGAAAAAAAAGAGGGTTAAAATTTAAACTGAATTTATGGAAATTTGCGGGTAGAATTAGTTTACTCATTGTACCTCTCTCTCTCTCTCTTTCTCTCCCTCTATCTCGCTCTCCCCCTCTCACTCTTCTTTCTCTTTTTTAACTAATACTAATCATATACATCAACAGTGTTTTTTCCTCTCTATTCTCTCTTCATTCTCATTATCAACATTGTATCATAGTCAAAATAATCGTTTATTTGTTTGTTTGATTAGCTAGTTAGTTGGTTGGTTGGTTGGTTTTAATCTGTAAAGAATTTCTTTTGTTCTATGAAGAACAATGAATTGTCGGTAATCTTGTGTTTCTTGTACACATAGAGGTGTGTGTGTGTGTATGTGTGTGTGAGTGAGTGTTTGGACAGATATATGGATGGTTTATTCATTATACTCAATAATTAAATGACAAGTAGAATATAATGTAGGTAAAAAAAAATTCTGTCAAACTAATATTCAATCAAAATGAGAATGAGTAGTCGTAGAAGTGGTCGTAGTGGTGGTGGTGGTGATGGTGGTGATGGTGGTGAAGGTAGTGATGGTTGTAGGGGGTGATTGTTTTTCATTGTTGCTTTTCCTTTTTTTCTTCCTTTCTTTTTTTTTTTTTGTTTTCCAAAAAAGTGGAGGAAATGTCATCATTTCCACAAAAAAAAAATGTTGACTTATCTTCCTTCTTTTATACTGAAAGGTCATCTATTTTTGAGAAATGTCAAATAAGTTAGAGTAAAGAAAAAAGAAAAAAAAACATTGAATGATATTTCATTGAATACATACATTAATGTAAACGAAGACTATTATTAGTGAATATATAGAGGTAGCTAGACAGTGCATATATATATTTAGCATTTAGACTATTGTACAGAATTGAACGGCGAAGGAATACTACAACCATCATCATAGAAAAGTATTTATTTTATTTTATTTTAACACATAGATATTGGTACAAAGAGGCACCAGACACATATGCGTCACACAAATCTCGCCCAGGTGCCCAAACCGAATCAGATGGTTTACTTAGGGGGCCACACACGGAGCCTTCTATCTGAAGGTTTAATCCATAATGCAGTGGAGCATTGTGAGGAGATGCAGTCCCATGTTAGCCGGTGACCAACGATTGTTTCGTACACTATTTGTTCCCTCAGGATACTGGAGCCCATGTACACCATTGGTTTGGAATCAGGGTTTTCCAACTCCTCTAGGTGGACTTTCCGTGTCCACCAACGTGGTTAAAGCGCCGGACATTCGGTTTTCGTCCTCTCAATTTCGTAAACAACAGTGATGCCACGAGTAGGCAATGAGTAGGACTTCCCTGGCAGAGGCTATATACGCATGTCCATGTGAGAGCATTTCGAGAGAGAGAGCGGACTCTCCCTACTCTCGGCAGTATCAGCGCATTTGGGGGCCATCGAAAAGGTACAACTATCTATAAATAACGGTTCATTGACTGGATACTATCTACAATAACCTATTATAGGAGAGAATAAACCAGTTTCTAGTTGAAGTAAAAATTAGGAAAAGACAATGGAAATGGATAGGATGTACAATACAGAAATTATCAAATTGCATCATGAGTCAAGCTTTAACTTAGAACTATGAAGGGAAATGAAAAAGTAGAAGTCCAAAGAACACACTATACATATGAAAAGGATGAATAACTAATAGAAACAACCAAAAAGGATTGTTCGAAAGAGAATGATGGTGCTCGGCATATGCTAATCCTTGATATGTAACAGGCGTGAGTAAGTAAGTAAGTAAGTAAGTAAGTAAGTAAGTAAGTGTTGAAGTAAGTAAGTAAGTAAGTAAGTGTTGAAGTAAGTAAGTAAGTAAGTAAGTAAATAAGTAAGTGAGTAAGTAAGTAAGTAAGTAAGTAAGTAAGTAAGTAAGTAAGTAAGTGTTGAAGTAAGTAAGTAAGTAAGTAAGTAAGTAAGTAAGTAAGTAAGTAAGTAAGTAAGTAAGTAAGTAAGTAAGTAAGTAAGTAAGTAAGTAAGTAAGTAAGTAAGTAAGTAAGTAAGTAAGTAAGTAAGTAAGTAAGTAAGTAAGTAAGTAAGTAAGTAAGTAAGTAAGTAAGTAAGTAAGTAAGTAAGTAAGTAAGTGTTGAAGTAAGTAAGTAAGTAAGTAAGTGTTGAAGTAAGTAAGTAAGTAAGTAAGTAAATAAGTAAGTGAGTAAGTAAGTAAGTAAGTAAGTAAGTAAGTAAGTAAGTAAGTAAGTAAGTAAGTAAGTAAGTAAGTAAGTAAGTAAGTAAGTAAGTAAGTAAGTAAGTAAGTAAGTAAGTAAGTAAGTAAGTAAGTAAGTAAGTAAGTAAGTAAGATAGAATACCATTTTCCAGGCTAGATGATTGAATTGTGAAGTTTTCATTATCATTCTGAATAACACCATCAGTATTAACTGCAATTTGTCCATATAAGTATAATTGTTAAATACCTTACATCTATTTGAAATTTCGTGTTGTTATTGTTGTTTAGAAGAGCAATCTAAACTTCACAATTAAACCATTAAGCTAACATAAATAAGTATTTATTATATTTCAATGAATGAGAAACATTGTATATCTGATGTTTCGTGACTTAATGTAAGCCACTTCTTCAAAGTAATTCAATGACCGGACTTCGATTACTCAATGTTCATTTTATTTGAAACTATCAAGTTTGACCTTGGTATTTATACTATCAGGCTTATATAATGGAACTCGATCAAAAATGAATTGAAACTATTAGAATAGATCCATATTCATTTAATGATAAACTTCATTGAATTTGAGAAGGTGTTTGATAGTGTAGATAGGAGAACATTATAGAAACTTCTTCGACACTATGGAGTTCTTGAGAAGATTGTCAACGTTATCCGGAATTCATATGATGGACTGCAGTGCAAGGTCGTGCATGGAGGACAGCTGACAGATGTGTTCCAATTGAGAACGAGAATCAAACAATGCTATCTACTCTCCCCTTTCCTCTTTCTTATGGTGGTCTACTGGATTATAAAGACCTCGATATCTGAGGGGAAGCACGGAATACAATGGACAGCTCAGAATCAATTAGGCGATTTGAACATCGCGGATGATCTGGCCCTTCTACTCCATACACACCAACAAATGCAGATGAAGTCAAATAGTGTAGCAGTAGCCTCTGAATCAGTAAGCCTTAGTATACACTAATGAAAAGGTAAGATCCTCAAATACAACACGGAAAACACCAACGCAATCACAATTGATGGAGAAGCACTAGAAGAGACGGAAATTTTTACGTGCCTTAGCAGCATCATCGATGAGCAAGCAGGATCAGATGCAGACGTAAATGTGAGGATTTGAAAAGTAACAACAGGATTTCTACAATTGAACAACATATAGAAATCAAAATAACTGTCAACAAATATCAAAGTCAGAACAGTCCTACTGTACGGAGCTGAAACTTGTAGTAACTTTAATAGTTCAATTTATCAGTCGAATTAAGCTAGACCATCATGGAAAACCTGGAAACACTTGACACTTCTCGGCAGTACACATCCACGGTCCCTCTTGTCTCGCATGTCAACACTTCACCTCTAAACCATTGAGTCGACATCCAACAGTGTTAATTTCTAATATCAACTAATCCACGAATTTGCACAACCGTTGAATGCTGGCTCAACAGTCTAGAGGTTAAGTGTTTGCTCACAATATCGAAAGTGTTGAATTTGTATCCTTTGTGCGGAATCATGGATGTGTACTACTGACGATTCCCCGTACTAGTACGAAACGACCGTCCATTACTTCCGGATTTTGAATGGTGATCTAACATTGATCAATTCATGATATCAGTCTTGACAATCCTATACTGATGATTTTCAATAGTACAAGAATCTAGACTTATTCAAATTTGAATCAATTGATGACCTATATATATACCCAATTAATATACAACACAATCTTTACAACTGGTATACTCTTCTATTGAGGAAGATAGAAATTGTGTATTTTTACACACACACAAACGCAACTTTCAATTGACTCATGATTTCAACTATTAAAACTACTATAATATCCACAAAACCCCTTCTGATATTAATTAACATATATTCATTAGTGACTATCTCCAAGAGGTATTTCCTGGAGTTCTAGTGTGAAGCAGTGCAGTCCAACCAGGTCAGTTGTGAGATAGCAGCTCACTAATGACAACGGTGAATGTGTCTCTCAATTTCGTGGATTAGTTGAAATTGGACATTAACACGGTTAGATGCCGGCCGGCTCAGTTGTCTAGAGATTAAGCGTTTGCTCGTGAGACCGATAGATCCTGTGTTCGAATCTCGCAGGGGGTGAGTTCGTGGATACGCACTGCCACTGAGGAGTCCGACAATAGAACGAAACGGCCGTCTATTACTTCCAGATTTTTCATGGTTGTCTAACTTCAATTGACTTATAATCTCAACTAATGAAATGATTATCATATCCACCAAAAAAAAAAACCCTACTGATATAAAATTTCAATACATATATCTGAATCATAATAACATATTGTTATCAAACCTTGTATTTTTACAAAGTCGGTACAAGTTAAATGAACAACAACAACAACAACAACAACAAAAAGAGATCTGTATTTCGATCAGTTACTATGATCTACAGGTGTTTATTAGAAAAGAGAACAATTTCTATTACTTAAATGAACATATGTTAAGTGTATGTATATGGATACATAGATAGCTAGATAGATAGATAGATCTAACTATGTAAATGTGTAAACAAAGCACATAGATATAACTTAAGGCTGTTTACAATTTAAACAAAAGATTATCCTCTTATGTATATTTAAATGATAAATACAAATACATCTGGAGAAAGGTTTATTTATTTATTTTATACATAACAGGTACAATTAAGATAAATGTAAATGACCTAGTTACATTGACAAGAGATTAGTGATAATAATGATAATATAATACAATAGTTGAAATCATGAGTTAATTGAAGCTAGAACACTATGGAAAACTTGGAAGCACTGAACAGCTGTTTCATCTCAGTATGGGACATCGTAGCAGTGGGCATCCACGATTCCGCCCCCCCCCGGTGAGAGATTCGAACCCAAAACCTATCGGTCTCGCGCTTGAACACTTAACCATTAGACTGTTAAGTTAGCTGGTCGACATCCAACGGTGTTAATGTTTAACTTCAAACCATCTACGAAATTGTAGGATCATAGATCCGCACTACTGAGAAACGAAACGGCCATCTAGTGTTTCCAGGTTTTCTATGATGGTCTAACTTCACTTGACTTATGATTTCAACTATTGAAATTTGTAAAATCTAAACAAAACCACTTCTGATAATAATACAATAGTATAGGATAAAGGATTTACGAAGATTGTAATAATTTTATTGTTGAACTCATAAACTGATCTGAACTGGATCATTGTTGGAAAATTGAAAGTATTGGACGATTATTTCGTCTTACACTTGTCTATGACAATATCCTTTCTAGTTCTGAGTTCCTTCGAAGCTTTTAGTTCTTGTGGGGTCAGTTGGTTGTTTTCCTTCACCTGTTGAATTAGCAGTACTATCGTTTGCCTTATTTCCTGTTGTGTTTCTTCACTGATTCCGGATGTTTTGAGTGATGACTCTAGTGCTGCGAAGAATTCCAATTTTGAGGCGTCGCTTGTATTGTAGTTTAATCCCTTTCGGAGTAGGTGTTCTTCCGTATTTGTTAGTGGTTGCTTTGACAGATTGATCACGCAGTTGTTTGTGTTTTCTTCTATCGGTGGTTTTGGGGTCTTGATTAGTTTTTTCTTTAAGGCGTTTCTTCTTTGTTCTCTGTGTTGTTTGCATGATATC
This sequence comes from Schistosoma mattheei, assembly GCA_944470405.2. Lineage (NCBI taxonomy): Eukaryota > Metazoa > Platyhelminthes > Trematoda > Strigeidida > Schistosomatidae > Schistosoma > Schistosoma mattheei. Next base: position 1,626,825 of record OX103943.1, read on the forward strand.
TCGATGGCTGTTGTCAAGATTTCCAAATGTTCTGACGTGAGTGTCCTTTGTAGCTTCATCTTTTGGTCCTCTATGATGTATTGGTATTCGCGGATCCTGTAGTTTGCGTCCGTTATCACTAGGTGTACCATTTTTCTTCCACTTTACTCAGCTATTTTTCATCCTAATGGGCAGTTGATTGGACCTCCAATCAACTGACGATTATTTCGTCTTAATATGAGAGGTGAGACTATAATTTATAGACGAACCAATCAGGTATAAGATGACAGGTTTCGGGTTTCGGCACGCAATTCATTCATTCGGATAAATAGAGTTTTGGCATTATAATTGATGAATACCCCCCCCCCTAAATCTAATTCTTAACCTTAACCATCAACTGTAAATCATAATTTGAATTCCTCACACAATGGTTTATATTACATATTTGGTCCTAGTTATTAGGTGAACACTATTAAGGTCACTTTGGCGTCGCTCAAAGGTTGTCCATAAATTATAGTCTCGTCATATGAGACTTTTTAGCAGTACACATCCACAATCTCGTATGATGGACTCGAACCTAGAATATTCGGTCTTGCGTACAAATGCTTAACTTAAAGCTTGACTTAATTAACTTCAACTCATACAAAGCTTAGTTAAAATTGTTAGCGAAGTTATGTAAACGTAAGTTGATATTATTGTCGTAGCAATACATCACGAACTGGCGTTAATTAGAAAACTCTCTAGAAACCAATAAGCACTGGTCAGTAATCCTGGCTTACTAGGGAACTCTTTATCAGGGAGTATTTACGATACCCACCATTCATTAAACTGAAGATATTAAGACCTCATATTGAGTGCCAAACCTTCTAGTCACTCAGTTGAAATTTAATGATTTACGATGTCTAATTTCAATCTTTTCGAAATGTTCCTATGCCATTATCCATTACTCTTCATGATATTTGTTCTATGGTCAATATGGTTGATATCTTGACCGAAATTTGAAAGTTAAATTCTTGGATCATTGAATGACAGTACTCTCTGTGTAAATCATTTATATATTACTTCCAAAGGAACTCGGCTTTCATCATGAGGCGTCATAGTTCTTTTAAATGAAGACCTTCTAACTCCCAGGACAGAGTTTATTATTTTTTCTCGTTAGAAATTTTTTTATAAGGAGTTAGTTTTCTACGGTATGAGGTCGCTAACCCTCATACCCAACCCTCCTCCTTTACCCGAGCATGGTACTGGCAGTAACTCTGGAAGAGCCACAGGCAGAGTTAAGCAACTTTTTTATCCTGTTTGTTGAAAACATTACTTACCTTAGAATCTTTTCATTGTTTACTGTGAAGATAAGTCAAAGTGGTTTTCATCTTTGTCACAATCATCATCATCCAAAGCATCATCATCATCATCCGCAACCTCATCGGCATCATCATCCGCGACATCATCGTCACTAGCGGCAACATTTCTATTAAGTTCAACAATATTAAAACGTTCTATTTTTATGTCAACGTTAAAAATTAGGTCATAAGGTCAATGAATAAAGGAAATTAAACAATTTGTAATGCATTAAATGAAGCATAAAACTTGAAACTTGTTCTATATTTCGTTCCTACCGAATAACTTGTCATAATTGTCATATCTGAAAAAAAAATACAAAAGAAAATTGTTTCGATTTATATATTTTACATGTAATTGTTGAATGTTTCTATTCAGTCTTCGTATTACCCCTATATAATAATAAAGACTATACTTATTCAATTCCACCAAATGCCTTGGTACGGTCGAGAGTGGGGAGAGTCCGCTCACCCTCTTCAAATGCTCTCACATGGCCACGCGTATATGGCCTCTGCCAAGGAAGTTCTACTCAATGCCTTCTCGTGGCATTACTGTTGTTTACGAATTTGAGAGGACGAAAAGCGAATGTCCGGCGCTTTAACCGGATCCCAAACCAATGGTGCACATGGGCTCCAGTATCCTGACGAAACAAATGGTGTATGAACCAATTTTTGGTCACCGGCTCCCATCGGACTGCATCACCTTACGATGCTCCACTGCCTTGTGGATCAGACCTTCAGGTCGAAGGCTCCGTGTGTGGCCTCCCTAAGAACACCACGTTCTTCGGTTTGCGCACCCGGGAAGTATCACAGCCTTCACACATATCGGATGAGATTTGTGTGACGCATATGTATTTGGTGCCTCCTTGTACCAATATCTTTGTGTTAAAATAAAAATAATAAACTTTCGCAATTTATTCATCCTGAAAAGAATCATCCCAATTTAGTCGTAAATTGTAAACAAAATTCTATAGTTATTGATTAAGATCATGAATCGATTGATGTTAGATCGCCATGGAAAACCTGAAAGCATCGGACGGCTGTTTCGTCCTATTGTTAGATTCCTCAACAGTGAGCATCCATCCAAATTCGATCCTAGAACCTCTAAATCAATAATTTAATGATCTTCACAACCCTATACTAATAAGAATTCTATAGTGACTAACTTTAGAATACATGACATTTTTTTCATCTTGTTTAACACTCATCAACTGAATTGAATTTGATATTCACTTATTAACCAACATGAAAAACCTGGAAGCACTGGACGGCCGTTTCATCCTAGTATGGAACTCCTCAGTGGCAGTGTGCATCTACGATCCCGCCCACCCCCCTGCGAGATTCGAACCCAGAACCTATCAATCTCGTGCCAGGTGATTAACCAAACAGCCATTCAGTAGTTTCAGGTTTTCCATGGTGATCTAGCTTCAATTGACTTATGATTTCAACCAGTGATATACATAGATATATGTCAATATCCGTAGTACACAATATATAGTAGTAGTTATTCATTGAAATATATGAAAGAATGACCATAAGTAATGAATATAATATACATCAATTGTATATGTATATTCATTAATTTTAATGAGTATCCATCTATTCATATATCTATCATTAATACTATGACATTTAACACATTTCATCATTTGGAACCTTATAGAAATCATCATCTTCATATAGATATATAGATATAGATATCATATACAAAGTTTTTTGAATAAGAACTGTCAATTAACAATCGTGTGAATTAGTGTATTTATAGAAGATAACAAGTGATTTCTTCCAATGTATATTATTGCTATGAAGAAGAAGAAAAAAATAATTATTATTATGAGGATAACATGTGTTTTACTACTTAAATGATGAATATTAGTATTATGATGATATACATTTTTCTTATCTTTATATCTCTACCCCCCTCCTTTATCACTCTCTCTACCGACCCCCCCCCTCTATCACTCTCTCTGCCGCCCCCCCTCTATCACTCTTTTTTTTCTTTTTCGAATTCTTCTCTATGATAAAGAATTTTCATCCTCCTCCTCATCATCACCATGATGATAATCTTCATGATTGATAGGTAAATGAATGTAATTTCAGTAGATAAGTATTAGTAGTATCGATGCATAATTGGGTGACCAATTAATTTAAAAAACAATTAATAAATAATGTGTTATTTAATCAAATAACATTTTAATCCTACCCACCCTCCTTACTCTTTATCATTTGTTTTTGGTTTTCTTTCTTTCTTTTTTGTTTTTCTCATTTTTATTTAGAATAAATCACAATAATTAAAAAAGAGTAATTGACGATGAAATAATGGTACTTACTTACTTACTTACTTACTTACTTACTTACTTACTTACTTACTTACTTACTTACTTACTTACTTACTTACTTACTTACTTACTTACTTACTTACTTACTTACTTACTTACTTACTTACTTACTTACTTACTTACTTACTTACTTACTTACTTACTTACTTACTTACTTACTTACTTACTTACTTACTTACTTACTTACTTACTTACTTACTTACTTACTTACTTACTTACTTACTTACTTACTTACTTACTTACTTACTTACTTACTTACTTACTTACTTACTTACTTACTTACTTACTTACTTACTTACTTACTTACTTACTTACTTACTTACTTACTTACTTACTTACTTACTTACTTACTTACTTACTTACTTACTTACTTACTTACTTACTTACTTACTTACTTACTTACTTACTTACTTACTTACTTACTTACTTACTTACTTACTTACTTACTTACTTACTTACTTACTTACTTACTTACTTACTTACTTACTTACTTACTTACTTACTTACTTACTTACTTACTTACTTACTTACTTACTTACTTACTTACTTACTTACTTACTTACTTACTTACTTACTTACTTACTTACTTACTTACTTACTTACTTACTTACTTACTTACTTACTTACTTACTTACTTACTTACTTACTTACTTACTTACTTACTTACTTACTTACTTACTTACTTACTTACTTACTTACTTACTTACTTACTTACTTACTTACTTACTTACTTACTTACTTACTTACTTACTTACTTACTTACTTACTTACTTACTTACTTACTTACTTACTTACTTACTTACTTACTTACTTACTTACTTACTTACTTACTTACTTGCTTACTTACTTACTTACTTACTTACTTACTTACTTACTTACTTACTTACTTACTTACTTACTTACTTACTTACTTACTTACTTACTTACTTACTTACTTACTTACTTACTTCAACACTTACTTACTTACTTACTTACTTACTTACTTACTTACTTACTTACTTACTTACTTACTTACTTACTTCAACACTTACTTACTTACTTACTTCAACACTTACTTACTTACTTACTTACTTACTTACTTACTTACTTACTTACTTACTTACTTACTTACTTACTTACTTACTTACTTACTTACTTACTTACTTACTTACTTACTTACTTACTTACTTACTTACTTACTTACTTACTTACTTACTTACTTACTTACTTACTTACTTACTTACTTACTTACTTACTTACTTACTTACTTACTTCAACACTTACTTACTTACTTACTTACTTCAACACTTACTTACTTACTTACGTCTGTTACCTGTCGTGGAAGGGCAAAGGCCACTCAACAACACTCTCTCTCTCCTACGTAATACTTTCCAGTTTTCATTCATCATTTTCATATCTGCTTCCATTTCTCAACGTAGTACATTCTTCAACTTTCCTCTTCCCGGTAAAAGATATAGATAGAACTATACATAGACAAATCATCTAAACATAGATACATTCAAATTCACTTGGTATTGTTTGGCTTGTATCTTCGCATTGAGCCACTATCTATCATTGCTTATAAAAAGCTTGTGAATTAAGAGAATATCGAGGCATACGCACAGTATACACATATGCCAATAAGAGACTGATCAATTGCAGTCTTAAATATCAATGGGAAGATACAAGCCAAACAAATATCAAGTGAATTGAAATTCACCCCATTGCACAAGAAAGTGGCTATCAGGACTTAGTAGCTGTGTGGTTAACGCGATGGCGTTTGAAGCGAACGGTACTGGGTTCCAATCCCAGAGTGAACATCAACTCTGAGATGTAGGTACATCCAGCTGACAAGTCTTAAATAGGATGGAATGCACGTCAAACTGGATTCCACTGTTAGCCACTTATCCATTATTGCTTATAGATACATTCATTTTGTTGTATAATAATTTTCTTATCAAAAGTGAACATTATGTATGTTCATAAGATTTTAATATTTTATTACTGTTATTGTTGTTGTTATTGTTAATGACTATATTTATCATTGTTTATAAGGAGAATCATTGATAAGCAATGATCTCTGTACATAATCCATCATTACCAAATCAGAGATTGAACGTGATACTTTCAAATTATTACCTATTAAAGTTGAAGTCCAGTAATCATCATTTCTAATTCATAATACAAATTGATAATATTAACTATGATTAGATGGTGGTTGAGATAGTCGATAGGAAACCCTGGACCCGGATTTTGTGCTACTTGGCACTCGTCAGCAAGGTGTATCTGTAATCTTGAGGGAACTGGTGCTCTGACTGTGAAGCTGGGTGACACGAGACCGAATCCATCAGGGAGCACCAGTTACCTCAAGATTACAGATACACCTTGCTGACGAGTGTCAGGTAGCACGAAACCCGGGTCAAGGGTTTCCTGTCAAGTACCTCCAACCACCATCTAATCTCAATATATAGTGTCCGCAATGTCAAGTCACCTAGACTGGTGGCCACATTGCAACATGATCGATAGCATTCGATCTACACTGATAATAAGGACTTGACACACATGACATTGATCACCATCAGTGACCAATCAATTGTGAAGTGTTACTTTTCTTTAGCTTTAATAAGATAGTCGTAGATTATATTGAATGTTCTTAAATTGAATCTCCAAGCTGTCAGTACGATGATTTAGTTACAAAGGTTTCAATATCATCCATTAAACTATACACATTCGATTCAGTGATTAACATATATCAGCTTATTTATATATTATATGTGTTACATATTACTATTATTTGAAGGACCAATGAAGAGAATGGAGAATAGAACAAATACATAGTCCTAGTAGTATACTATTGAACAGTAATTACCCACAACCTCCTAGAGAGTCTAATCTAGAGTGTTTGACCTCTGTGATGATCAGTCATTCCTTAAAACCATAAAGTCAGAGTTCACTGACATAATTCCAAAGTCAATTCACTCATATGTTGTTAAACGTAATGTCAAAACTGAGAAAATAATCACACATTCAATAGTTCTTATAGATCATTGTTATTTCTTTCATAAAGATTGTTGTACTCACTCAGAAAACTATAGTCCACATCATATCATGAACTATGACAAATGTAGAAATAATGAATTAGGTAACATATCCTGAAATCACTCTCACTAATTCAGTTGTATTCTTTACAGTTTCATGTTTAAATCATAGTATACTTCCTTCTTGAAATGTTTTCACATAGCCACTTGTATACAAACACTACCAAGGAAGTCCTACTCACTGACTTCTCGCGATATTACCGTTGTTTACGAAACTGAGAAGACGAAAAGAGAATGTTCAGCGCTTTAAACGGGTCTGTGGACTCGGAGAGTTAACCTAGGGAAGTTGGAAAATCCTGATTCCAAATCAATGCTTCATATGAGCTCCAGGATCCTAAAGGAACATATGGCACATGAACCAGTCATTTTACCACCTGCTACTATAGGACTGCATTCCCTGACATTGCTCCATTGCTTTATGGATTAGATCTTTAGGTTAAAGGCTCCGAATGTGGCCCTCCAAAAAAAACTACCTGCTTCGGTTTGAGCACCCGGTCAGTGTCACAACCGACGCACACAAATCAAATGATTTACTTGATGCCACCTTGTGTTTAAATAACTAAATAATAAAATCATAGTATACTTCAAACTTAATGGATAGTGGCTAGCAGTAGAATCCAGTTTGACGCACGTTTCGTCCTATTCGAGACTACTCGTCAGCTGGATATACCTGTATCTCAGATTTGTTGATGTTCACTCTGATACTCAAACCCAGTACCATTCGCTTCAAACATCATCGCGTTATCCACTTATATACTGATGAATAGGAACTGGAAGGAGGTGGAAAGAATTGTCCAGGACAGAATTGGATAGAGAATCCTGGTGAACGGCTTATGCTCCTTCACGAGGACTAACAGACGTAAGTAAATAAGTAAGTACCTCAACTTAATGTGAACTTTGACAAAAGAATAAAGTAGACTCTAAATAATTCAATTGAAAAGTTTATTATTTTTTTCATTTTGTTTAGAAAAAGAAAAGGCAATTCATAAAATATTACAATGTTGGTTATCATAGATATATGCATATGTATATAAATGTATATAACAAAGGATGTAAAGATAAGTAGTATATAAGTAGTATATAATGAACATCATCATTATGATTGTCCAACTTCAGCAGTAATAAAACTATACTCATCATAATCATTCATTAACATCATTAATAATAAACAAAGAAACAAACAGAGAAAGCCAATAAAGAAATCAACAACAACAATTAAAAAAAAAGATTATTATCGATTATATAATTGTAATAATAACCCTGAATATGAAAGGTCCTTTATTATTATTATTAGTTCATTTGAATACATAAGTGTATCGTTGAATGAAGGGGGGAGGAGAACGAGGGGGGAACTGATTGATCGATCGATCGATCGATCGATTTCTATATCCCAAAAAACAATGCAGAACCGCACACACACACACACACGTAGAAACATACAGAAAATAACCATAGTAACAAATACTGAGAACATACTCCGCCCCCTCCACACACACACACACACTTTGTTTTAAAAAGAAAAAAATAAAATGCTTTCAAAAATAATTAAATTCGTTAAAAGAAATTTCATTGAACATATAAATAAGTAACTAAATATTACGTAATAATCATAATAATGAAGTGACCTGAGACAATGAATGAAAAAGGATCAATTTTGTTCCCCGCCGAATAGAAATAGAAAAAAAAAGAAAAGAAAACAAGATCCTTGATTTCAAGGAATTACCTGACTAGTCAACAAATATTTTATTCAGATAATGAGAATCATTGTTCATTTGTATAGAAAATAAAGTTTATTAAAAAAAAAAGAAAAGAAAAACAAGAATCGAATGAATACTGTACAATTTAATAAACTGAAACAATCCTTTTGATGATTACTATGGTTATTAATAATACTAAATAAAAGGCTGAAATAGTAACTAACCAAAGACAGAGAGAGTGTGTGTGTGTGTGTTTGTGTGTGTGTGTGTGGAAACTGTTTATTATACGTGTATATACGTAGTAAAGCATAAAATAGTAATGAATTATCCTGAGATGTTCAATTGATAGATGTATTCACCAAATCTCAATCTTATCAAAAGTTATAATGCAACAAGAACAACAACAACAACAAAAAAAAAGAGAGACGGTCAAGAAAACTTTAGTATCCAACACATTATGATTGAAATGATAACCAAATATGTATCCAATATTTCAAGTAGCATTTATACTACTACTACTACTACAACTGCTATGACTACTAACCATACTACTTATATTGATGATGTAAGTTCCATTTTACTTTATTTTTTTTTAAAAAAAAAAACAAAAACAAAAAAAAGTGACTTTATTATTGAATAAAGAAAGCACAAGGAGAAAATATTGATTGTGTGTGTGTGTGTGTGTGAATATACTGTACAACCTGAAAAGATTTTTTTTAAAAAAACGGAGCATGGCAACAAAATTGAATTATTGAATTATTATATGTACAAAATAATTTAATGCACATATTATGATGATGATGATTATGATTATTATTATTCAATAATCAATAAGATTTATGACTTTTTTTATTTATTGATTTATTGATTTGTTTAAATGCTTTCATTAAATATAACATGTCAATAATAAGAATATAAAGATATTAAATTGATGAAGGGGGGAGGTGTTAGGCATTTGGGGTAGGGTTGGGGTGGTGTGAAATGGTGTCGTATGGTGTGGGGAAACACAAAAATCGTATATTACCTGGGTTTTTTTTTCTATCGACAACAACAAAATTTTATGTAAAGAAAACGATTTGTTTGAAAAATTAAAAAAACAAACCAAAAGTAGAAACAAAAAAGTAAAATGTTGAAATGGATTGAAAAATATTAAATTCAAACAGTAGCAAAAAACAAAACATGAACAAATAAAATGTAACTGAGATAAACCACCTGAGTTATATAATTAGGATATGCCCAGAGAAACAAATAGAGAAGAAAAAGAAGAAGAAGAAGAAGAAGAGGAGGAGGAGGAGGAGGAGGAGGAGGGAAAGAATAGATTGTATAGACTTATTGATAGATTTATGTATAAATCAATTCAATGTACAAGTTGTATAAATCAATAGTTCAATAATTCCATGACAATTATTATTCATGTTGTTTTAAGCTAATACAGACCATTCTGGTTTAATAATAAATAAACTAGATTTATCTAATGAATCCAAATCTGCCAATGTAGATGAACATACTTGTGGTGAATTATTTAATAATTCATGTAATGAATTCATTCTTAATACCGATGAAGTTGACGACGATGATGATGAGGAGGAGGATGATGAAGATGATGACAGAGAGGTGGAACATTGTGTTCCTTGTAATGATGATGATAATGATGATGATATTGGACGTGAATATGTAAGTGATGATTGTTTACCAATTTTTTGTAATGGTGAAATAATACATACTGTACGATTTTCATTCTCTAAATGATTATGATGAATCAAATCAATATCAGATCTAATAACATTGTATAATTGTGAATTAGTCGGTTTATTCATAAACGATAATGATGATGCCGCTGTTGCTACTGCTGCTACTGATGATGATGTTATTGTTGCTACTGTTGTTGTTGTTGTTGTTGTTGCCATGACATCATTGATTATATGACATGATTCATTAAATTCATCCATTTTCATGAATTCATGTTGATCATGATGATATGAATGCAATTGTACATGATCATAATCATTATGTATTGATTGATCTTGTTCTTCATTTGTTTGAAATGTACCAGGTAGAAAAGTTGTAATATCAATTGAATTCATCATTGCATCAAAACTTGAATCAAAATTATCATTATCATTTGTAATAGAGAAATCAGTATCATTTAAATCATTATCAATAGATATATTGCTATTATGATGAAGATGATGTGGATAATGATGATGATTAGGCGGAGGATTCAAGGTAGTGATCGTTGATGAAGATGTAGATGATAATGTGATGAAATTTTCATTTGTTGATTTCATAACATCAATAGTTAATGGTAGATGTCGATTTGAGACACCTATACACTCATCATGCTCATTATGATCATAATCATTATTATTCACAATGATCATTGTTTTTGTTGTTGTTAATGGTAACGACGACGACGATGATGACGATGATGATCCAGTTGATGATAATAATGAACTGATGATGATGATGTTGATGTGGATGTTGAAGATGACATTAACATTGATTCACTGAATGGTAAATTTGATGACCAATTATGTAGAATACCTGAAGAATTTGTATTACTTATAAATGTATCATTATTTACAGCATCCATACATTCATCTATACTAATAATATTAGTGATTGTGTCTAAATTCTTTGAATGAAGTTGTGTTATTCTTCTTTCATCAATAAGGATTTGTTCTCCTTCTTCTACTTCTTCGTGTACCCTTTGTTCTTCTTCTTCTTCTTCTTCTTCCTCTTCTATACACATATCTAATTGATTTTGTCCATCAAATTGATATATATCCATACATGATGATTGTTGATCATATGTATTGAAATGTGTAGAATTTGACATCATTTCAACTTGTTGCATTGGTAGAAATACATCACCAGATAATGGTGATACAATTGAATTCGGTGATGAATTACAACTATATGATGATGAAGATAATAATTCTGAACTACTCATTAATGGACTATAAAGTATAGGTTCTGGATATGATAATAATGATGATAATGGTGTTGTTGTTGCTGTTGCTGTTGTTGTTGTTGTTGTTGTCGTTGTTGAAGATGATGATGAATGATTTGGATGAACATGATGATGATGATGTATAACATTCATTACTTTTAATGGTTGTAAAATTTGTACCGATTTTGATATAGCTGGTATCATACGATTACCATTCGTAATATAAAATCGTTTTGATATTGTATTATTATTATTTAATGGAATACTACGATTCATAGAATCATGATTAGCTTGAATGAATGTTGTACCAGGTGGTAAAGTTAACATTAAACTTTCTGTTGGTGGATTTTGTCCTTCATGATCTAATTGAATATAAACTGGTGTTAAAATATCAGTTGTTATCATTCTATTATTATCATCTTGAAGTATAACAGTATCATTCATGTATTGTTCAGTTAATTGATCATCTTTTTGTTCAACATGTAAATCATTTAGTTTTCTTGGAAGTATAATAACATTTTCAGAGTTTGATTTCAATTGAAAACCATTCATTTGAATATAACCATTTCCAATAGTTGATATATTACTATTATTAGTAATATTAGTAGTATTATTAGTAGTGGTAATACCATTATTTGCAGAAAGAAAACGTTGACGTGTTGGTTGATTAACTACAGGTGGTAATTGTTGTGATTGTGGTCTAATTGGTATAAAATGAATTTTACGTCGTATTGGTGAATGTTTCGTTTGTTTTATATTCATATTGGATAATGATGATATTGATGATGATGATGATGATGAGAGTGATGAAAAAGTTGATGAATATGATTTTACTGGTGAAATTAATTCACCTACAGCTGGAGATGATGCTGATGATGATGATGAACTATTAATTCCAGATGCATAGGCTGAATCACATATACCAAGTGAAAATTGTTCATTCATTAATCCATTTGTTTGATGATGATGATGTGTATGATGTGCATGATTTGATGACAAAGTTATAAGAGGTGGTAACACTGATGATAAACTATGTATAGTTGGTTTGAATGATAATGTTTGACTATTGTTAGTAGTAGTAGTATTATTATTGTTATTCATAGGTATACTACTATTATTAGTAGTATTGATAATGTTCACACTTAATGGTTTCGGTTCTAGCTTAGCATAAATTGTATTACATACTAATTTGGATGGACTTGTCATAAAATTATTCATGAATTCATTATTACCATTGGTAGTTTGACCCTTAACAATAGAACTATTCATAGATGATATACCGGGTATGGAATAATTACGATTAGACAAAGTTGGTAGTTTATTTGTTACAGTTGAAGAAGAGGAAGAAGAAGAAGAAGACGCCGATGCCGATGAAGACGAAGAAGAATAAACAACATTGTAGTCTGTACTCGTTTTAAGTAAATTGGTTGATAATAATTTGCTTGATGTTATCAATTGATCCTCTCGTATATTATTCATTGATATAGATGATTGAGTAAGAGTGTGTGTGGTGTTGTGGAATTGATTTGGATTAACCATACGCATTTGATCATTATTACTCCTTGATGTATTCGCAGTGGTTGTGGTGGCGGTTGTTGTTGTTGTTGTTGTTGTTGACGATGATGAGGAGGATGATGACGATGATGTGATTTGTCGTTTTTTAGGTTGATATTTATAATTGGGAAATTCAATTTGATGAATTTTCACTAATCTATTCGCTTCATCATCGTATTGATTACGGCAACTTCTTGGAACAGTACGCCATAAATCTCCTAATTGTTGACTTATAACAGAATTTGATGCATCACTGAAAACACGTAGAACATTACGACGTATATGTTGCGCAAATAGCTATTTAAAAAAAAAGACAATTACAAATCAGAATAAGAAATCATAGATGAGTCTTGATAAAGAACAAAAGAAGATTTGATAAGAAAAGATTATTATAACAGACATTTAATCGGTTAATCTTAACAATTTTACCCCCCCCCGGCTGCTCAATAGATACATTCTGCAGGAATACGTTTGATTGATGAATTTATACTAGTTAGTAGTATTACGTAAGCTTGATGGAACTAATGTCTCTTTATAGATTTCAAACCGTGTTATCCATTATGAAGAACGTTCTTTTTATGGAATCATATATTAGATCAAATTAATCAATACATAAAGATTGAAAGAATCTAAACCCGGTGGTTGAAAGTCTTAAATAGGAAACTCTTCTTGACAGACATTGCGTTATACTTGAAGCTTTTCAACAAAACATAACCGAAAGCTTAAAGAAAGTGATACTCCCTGTGGAATACGAACTCGCGTCAGCTGGTATCACATTGTGAAATATTACTGCTACGGTATTCACATAGCGATTGACTACTTATAAGATGGAGTTATATAGGGAGGGTTAATAATGACTGTCTAGTCCTGTCAGTTCTGATCAAATTTTATCGATCAAGCAATGTTAGTAGTATGATCTCATGTTGATCTTGTACAGTCGACTGGACCGACGCACGTTTATACAAGACTCTATGTTGACTAAACCATAGTTATTCTATATTCAGAAGTGACTCAAGTTGGAAAATCTAAGGGTTTATTAAATCCCAACTCTAATAGTTTAATCTATTCCATAGAGAAATATTAACTCAGTCTTATGTGTATTTGATCGTGAGTACAATGTCATTTTAATTCTTCGAGTAAAATTGATTCATAATCTCAACTATTAAATTATTATAGTATCCATGAAAACCCATTTCTGATAGTTATTAGAATATGCTCACTACTGACTAGCTTCAAGAGATATTTCTCAAAGTTCTAATGAGAACTAGTGACAGATGGGATTCAGCCATGTCTGTTGTGACATAGTAACTCACTGAAGACAATGGTGGACAGTGGCTCAATTCAGGGATTAGCTGAAGTTAGACATTAACATCGTTGGATCCCGGCCGGCTCAATGGTTCAGTGTTCGCACGTGAGACTGAATTTGGTGGGTTCGAGACCGTTTGGTGTGGGATCATATGTACGCACTGTTAGGGAGTCACGTACTAGTACGAAACGATCGTTAAGTGTTTTCATATTTCGCATGGTACTGCTAGGTCCTGGATTCGAATTCGGTGAGCGAGATCGTGGATGAGCACTGATGAAGAGTCCAACAACATATATATATATATATATATATATATATATATATATATATATATATATATATATATATATATATACAAAATAATTCTTCACATTTGATATACTACACATATACAACTTAGCATATAAGTAGTATAATTCTGATAAATGAATGTCGAAAGTCTGTGTATTATTGTCAAAATGATTACGTCAATCATAATCATCAATAAACTACATGGTCAGTCAGTCAGTCAGTCAGCTACAACGTAGGACCAGACACATATATGCATCGGTACAAGTTGCCACACCTCACTCATTAACACAACAAGATGAACATCAAATTCATAGAAGTAGTTAATTCAATAGTGGTAATATATAAAAGAAAGACTGCATATAAGGATATAATACAGGAAGAAAGAATTAGTTCGTAGGGGGCGGCCAAATCAAAACATGGCATCAGTGCTTGAAATCACTAATTTCTAGTCTGAACCATGTTGGTAGATGCAAACTACTTGGTTGGGGTCTGTGTGACTATCGTAACCAATGGTTGGAGACTGTGTGACATGGATCGGAATCGATCACAATGGTATAGGTGTATACACTCTTTATCTTCCCTTAAACTAAGAGATTAGAACCGCTTCATATTTTTGTTTCTACGAACTAATTCTTTCTTCCTGTACTATGTCCTTATTGCAATCTTTCTTTCATATATTACCACTATCGAAGTAACTATTTCTATGAATTCGGTGTTCATCTTGTTGTGTTAACCATTTACTCTACAAGTAATCATTCTTACAACTACGGATATTATTACTGTTTGTTCTACTTTGTTCTTTGTTTTGATAAGTTTATCTCTTTGTGCTATTGTAATGCAGCAACTAGAGACATCCTAATACATGTCGCTCCACTAACGATCGAAGAAATCAGCATGGCCGTCAAACACATTGAGAGTGAGAAAGCAGCAGGAACAAACAACATGTAAGCTGAAACACTGAAGGCGGATATAGAAGTAACTGCAAAGATGTGCCATGTTCTATTCAGGAAGATTTGGGACGGAAAGAAGGACACGTCATCAAGATACCAAAGAAAGGTGATTTCAATAAGTGTGGGAACTATAGAGGCATCACGAAAGGTTTTCTACAGTATTGTTGAACCAGATTAAGTATTGGTAAGACGTCCAACTTCGAGATCAAGAGACTGGATTCCGTAAAGACCGGTCGTGCACAGACCAAATCGTGACGTCGAGGATTATTATTGAGTAATCAGTCGAATGGAATGCGTCACTATACATCAACTTCGCTGACTATGATAGTGGATAAAAGACCATTATGGAAGCTTATGGTGTACCTGAGATGACCATCAACAGCATATGGTATTCTTACGATGCATAACAGTGCAAAGTAATGCATGGAGAACAGCTCACAGATGCATTCCAAGTAAAGACAGGTGTAAAACAAATCCGCTTACTTTCACCATTTCTCTTTGTTCTGGTGATCATCTGGATTGTGAAGATCACCACATCCGAGGGAAAGCACGGAATACAATGGAGAGCTTGAATGCAACTAGACGATTTGAACCTCGAAGTTGCTGGGTTCGATTCCCTTGATATGGAATCGTCGGTGAGCACTGTTAAGGAGTCCCACAGCAGGACGAAACGGCCATCCAGTGCTTCCAGGTTTCCCATGGTAGTCTAGCTTCAATTGACTCATGATTTCAACTATTGAAATTCCTAAAATCTCCACAAAACCCCTTCTGATAATAATCATCTGCTCACTAGTGACTGACTTCAACAGATACTCCTGGAATTCTAATGAGAAGCCGTTACCAGTGGAGTTCAACCAGGTCTGTTGTGAGATATCAACTGACTGAAGACAATGGTGAACGATGGCGCAACTTCGTGGATTGGTTGAAGTTAGACGTTAACACCGTTGGATGCCAGCCAGCTCAGTGGTCTAGTTGGCTAAGCGCCTGGCGCGAGACTGATAGTTCCTGAGTTCGAATCTCGCGGTGGGCGGGATCGTGTGTGTGCATTGCGGAGGAGTCCTATACTAGGACGAAACGACCGTCCAGTGCTTCCAGGTTTTCCATGGTGTTCTAGCTTCAATTGACTCATGATTTTAAATCTTCACAAAACCCCTCCTGATATTAAATAAGCTTTATTCCAATCAATTGTATCACCCTTTCATCTATCTGTTTACTTACTGTAAATGGATGATTATTTAACGCCTCAATTATTAATAATCAATCGTTGAAACCAAAGTTTATTGACTTCATTTTACAATATATACAGTACATAATGCATTCAGTCAACAACAAAAAAAATTGATCATCTCAAGTCAATAGGAAATCCCTTTTACAATATACACAACCAATATGATATGTATGTGTAGGAAGGTTATGAATATAAAATAGGTCAACCATAAACAACAACAACAACAACAACAACAGAATCTACTCGACTAAACAAGGTGAATACAACATTATTTAGTCATTTCTCCCAACAACAACAACAACAATGGAAATCAATTTTCTCATGATCTATATATCAGTTGTATAGATTAGACTGTAATAGATAAGATGACGATGATGACGATGATGATGATGATGATGATGATGATGATGATGATGATGATGATGATGATGATGATGATGATGATGATGATGATGATGATGATGATGATGATGATGATGATGATGATGATGATGATGATGATGATGATGATGATGATGATGATGATGATGATGATGATGATGATGATGATGATGATGATGATGATGATGATGATGATGATGATGATGATGATGATGATGATGATGATGATGATGATGATGATGATGATGATGATGATGATGATGATGATGATGATGATGATGATGATGATGATGATGATGATGATGATGATGATGATGATGATGATGATGATGATGATGATGATGATGATGATGATGATGATGATGATGATGATGATGATGATGATGATGATGATGATGATGATGATGATGATGATGATGATGATGATGATGATGATGATGATGATGATGATGATGATGATGATGATGATGATGATGATGATGATGATGATGATGATGATGATGATGATGATGATGATGATGATGATGATGATGATGATGATGATGATGATGATGATGATGATGATGATGATGATGATGATGATGATGATGATGATGATGATGATAACCATTATAGATCAATATATTAGAGTAAACAAATCTCTATCAACTTTGTCATACTCTCTTACTCTCTTACTCTCCTTCTTGTTCTATTTAAGCGTAGTTATGAATTTTGTAGAAACTTAAAGTAAACTACAATTGTAGTTGACAATAATATCTTCTGTTTATTATTAGTTAAACATGAAAAACTATTGGATGTTTACACAGTCTCTTTCTCTCTCTCTCTCTCTATCTCTCTGTATCTCCCTATATACATCTTTGCATATATGTATGTATATTCATTAACTGACTAAACTTATCATGCCTAATTCATTCCATAAATAAGTGACCTATTGACCCAAACTTAATAAGGCATAGTTAAAATGTTTCATGTACCACATAGATAACAAGAGGCTAAGAATAATGGAGAGGAATAGAGAGAGAGAGAGAGAGAGTTGAATACTGAGTGCATTACACTATAATAGACAATATATTAAAAAAAAAAAGGATTCTTATGTCTGTTATAGACTATCACTCTCAACAACAACAACAAAAAATAGCCACAAACCATAAATAGATAATCGATTGAAAATCAATGAATGAAAGAAAAGAAATCTCTAATAAGGATAGTTAAATAAAAGAGAATGGATTAACTCTATTATTCTACTGATGAATCTATCATGTTGCAATTGAAGAACTAACATTCATTATACTGTTATTGTAAAATTCACTTGATGAACATTAATGATGGAATGCAAATGCATCCACCAGTTGATGAGTTTCAAATAGGATGAAATGTGCGCTAAACTAGATTCCACTACTAGCCACTATCCATAGTATAATTCTACTTATTATATTCTAAAGTGAATTGAATTGACTTTTGAACTATTGAATTTGACATGACACATTACTAGTATACTCATTGTATGATGAAAAATTTCACATACAAAGAAAATAAAGGAAATTAAGAGACTGATAGGTCCTGGATTCGAATCTCGCGGGGTGAGATTGTGGATGTGCACTGCTGACGAGTCACAACACTAGGATGAAACTATCATCAATTGCTTCCAAGCTTTCCATGGTGATCTAGCTTCAATTGACTCATGAATTCAATGATTGAATTATTTATTTATTACAAAGAGGCATCAAATAGAAATGCTCCACATAAATCATTTGATTTGTGTGAGGGCAGGGATAGTGCCTGATTAAAGCGTCGGAAATTGGCTTTTCGTCCTCTCAACTTTGTAAACCACACTTCCACCACAAGAAGACAATGAGTAGGACTTCCTTGACTGTGGCCGTAAACGCGTGGTCATGTGAGAGTATTTCGAAAGAGAGAGCTGACTCTCCCCATCCTCGGCCGTACCATGACATTTAGGGGCTTTGATTGATTAATAGGTCCGAAGTAAAGTATTTAAGAAGGATAACAATAGATACATTACATATTATGTGTATACCAATAACAATAGTTCACAAAGATATTCACTATAGATCTCAATGGTGGTAGATGTAGACTATGTTGCTTATGACTGATATTAATAAATTTGTTGCTTCCGGTTGAGATTCTTTGGGAAAATAGTCTTAAAATCTAACTAAAATTACTTTTGAAATCTTACTGGTATGAAATACCTTGATATTGAACATACACGATCCCCCAACTAGGAATCGAGTCCAAGAACTTTGATCTCATTTGTGAATATTTAACCTCTAGACCAATGAGTCAACACTCAATGTTGTCAATGTCTAACTACATTCAATTCACGACATTCTGCATCCATCTCCTATTGTCTCGGTGATTAACTGCCTCAAGCCCTCTAATATGCTAACGAGCAAAGAACAAACATTCAGGCAGACAGTGACAGGGCATTAACAACATATTAATTGATACCATGAATTGATTAATGTTAGATCACTATTGAAGCACTAGACGGTTGTTTCGTCATGTCTATGCCACAGAAGATCAATTTAAGTAGTATCATCATAAAGTTCTAGTTGATCAACTTTGGTAATGTGTATAGATGACTTCGTGAATTGATGTCATGACTTAATCAATTCATTTGATATAGTTATCAGTTAAATATGGAAACTCCTGATTACGAACAAAATTTCAATGTCGTTAATGTAACTCTTTACTTATTTAAAACTCTTACACTCTCCTTAAAGAAAATATTATTCTGATAATAATTGTTGAAAACTTGGAAACACTTGTCAGCCGTTTCGTGAAACTCTTAAACAATGCACATTCATAATCTCACACTAAAGAGACTCGAACCCACCAACTTTAGTCTTAAATGAGAACGCTTAATCTTAAAATCATTGAATCGACATTCAATGGTATTAATGATTTTGATTGAAATCACAAACCGATTGATGTTGGACCATCACTGAAAACTTGGAACCACTGGACGGCCGTTTCGTCCTATTGTGAGACTCCTCAGCAGTGCTCATCCACGATCCCGCTCACGGGATTCGAACCCAGGGCCTTCAGTCTCGCGTGTGAATGCTTTACAATAGTGGTCTAACATCAATCAGTTCATGATTTCAATCAAAAGCTTAACAATCTCCACAACCACTAAACAGGTGTTAATGATGTCTAACTTCAATCAATCCACGATATTGCATGACCGTTCATCATTGTCTTCAGTCAATAACTGTCTCATAACAGACACAGTTGAACTACATTGGTCACTAGTTCTCACTGGAACTCTAAGAAATCTATCTTTAAGTCAGTCACTAGTATGTCAGTCAGTCAGCTACAACGTACTACCAGGCACATATATGCATCGGTCCAAGTTGCCATATCTCATTAACACAAGATGAACACCGAATTCATAAAAGTAGTTAGTTCAGAGGTGGTAATATATAAAAGAAAGATTGTGTATAAGGATATACTACAGGAAGAAAGAATTAGTTCGTAGAAAGAAAGATATGAAGTGATTTTAATCTCTTAGTTTAAGAGAAGACAAAGAGTGTATACACCGACGCCATTTTAACCGATTCAGAGCCATGTCACCCAGAGTCTCCAACCATTGGTTACGAGTAGTTTGCATTTACCAACATGGCTCAGACTAGAAGTTAGTGAATTCAAGCACTGATGCCACGTTTTGGTTTGGCCGCTCCTAACTAGTGATTATATAATAATTATCAGTATGGAGTTGTTGAGATGAATCAACGTTAGACCATCATTGAAAACTTGTATGTATCCAAGATACTTTACACTATGTATATATTTACTCCTTTAAGATCAATGATAGACATGAAAATCAATCAAATGGATTAGAATATCCATATCCATATATACCGTAATACAGTAATAGAATGATAAGAATTGAACAACCTATGACCTTTTGAGGTTTAATCACTGGTAAACTTTACATTGTAGACATTGATTGAATAAACTATATTTGTATTGCATACTTATCAAAATCCTAGACATTCAATTAAGAAGAAAACAAAATGAAATAAAGAAAGCTCCATTATATGTATATACAACTATACAATTTATTACCATTATTATTGTGATGATGATGATGATGATGATTATAACCATTAGAGATTAATCAAGTTTTATGATCTTATTATGATCAAATTGATTAAATATGTCTAACTACTACTAATTAGTAATATAAAGGAATGATTCGTTAGATAGTCGGTTAGTTGGTTGGTTGGTCAATCCATGGATTGAATAGCTACTTAGTTAAATAAATCTAACTGGCTGACTCACTGACTGACTGTTTGGCATACATGAACTGACCCTAATATCATCATCATCATCAGTAATTAATAAAGTATGTATAGATTAAAGAATGTCAGACAAAAAAATGGAAAGGGAATATAGTACAAAGTAATTGGTAACATAATGGTTATTATCCTCAGTATGATGATAGAATCATTGATATTACAAAATTTACACATATATTTATGATCAGAATGGATTTTGTGGAGATTTTTAGAAGTTTCACAGGTTGAAATCATGAGTCAATTGAAGCTAGATCACCATGGAAAACCTGAAAGCACTGGACGGCCGTTTCGACCTAGGCGCTTAGCCAACTTAACCACTGAGATGGCTGGTCGGCATCCAACGGTGTTAATGTTTAACTTCAACCAATACATGAAGTTGCGCCACCGTACACCATTTTCTTCAGTCAGTTGATATCTCACAACAGACAGATTGGTTGAAGTTAGACATTAACTCCGTCAGATGCCGGTCGGCTCAGTGGTCTAGTGGTTAAGTGCTCGCGCGCGAAACCAGCAGGCCCTGGGTTCGAATCCCGTGGGGTGCGGGATCGTGGATGAGCACTGCTGAGGAATCCCAAACTAGGACGAGACGACCGTTCAGCGCTTCCAGGCTTTCCATGGTGTTCTAGCTTCAATTGACTCATGATTTTAACCTGTGACATATTTATGCGTAATAATATCAATTATAACCAACTGAGAGACTGATGTATAAATATAAAAAGACTTAAGTTACTACAATAATATAATCTGTATTTTTATATAGTGTGTGTTGTGCGCCCGACGGAAGAAGAAATCAGGGAGAAACACTGGAAGTGAATAGAACACACACTGAGCAAAGTATCTAACTGAATCACGAGCAAGTTCTCACATGGAATTGTCAAGGCCAAAGGAGAAAAAGAAGATCAAAGAACATATTACACCGAGAAATGGAGACAGGTATGAGAAAATGAACAAAAATTGGACAAAACTG
>OX103943.1:1649298-1696131 GCA_944470405.2 Schistosoma mattheei
GTTGTTGTTACGGGTTTTATTCAGTCCCTAATAATGAACTAGTTCAATGGACAAATACACTTTAGTTATACACATATTGTACATTATCCAATGTATATTATGATTATTATTCATTGTAATAAATGAAATAAATCTAACCTAAATTAAAGTCAACATAACTAGATTTTGTTTTATATCTTTAAAAAATAATCATTGAATTATAGAACAGTGTAATTTATGTATTTACTGAATTTTTATAATATCACCTTGTAACTAGGTTAAACACATTCATTAGATTATAATCCACTGAGTCATTTAGTACCGATAAAAGGATCTTTCTATTTTGAATTGGTACGTGATTATTAATTTTTGTATAATGTGAAATAGATTTTTGTTTGTTTTGCAATGCAATACGATACACACATTCACACATACGCACACACCACACACACAATACACATACTACAGAGTATCCACTACTATATCCGACATGTATATGATATTAGTTCAGGAATGTAATCTATTTGTAATAACCCCGGAAAGACCAAAGAACATATTACGCTGGGAAATGGAGATAGACATGAGTAAAATGAACAAGAATTGGATGAAACTAGAAATGAATCCCCTGGACAGAGTGAGTGGTTTGAAGAATGCTGGTCGGCGGCTATGCTCCATTAGGAATAACATGCGGAAGTAACCCGGAAAATTGTTGCTTATTGTTGAAAAGTATACTAGAATGAGTATGATATTGAAAGAATTCTTTGTATGATAAAGTATCATTAGAACAACAGATCTATTTAAATATAATATAATGAATGAGAATATGAGTACGGAACAGAACATCTAAAGACTATACAGGAATTACTTTGGTGAGATTATAATTTTATAGACGAACCAATCAGGTTCATCATGAACTTTGACGCGAAATTCACTCAATACATTTGGTTAAATAGAATTATAGCTAATGTCAGTTCGTGATAAGAATCCTCAATCTAATTTTTAATCTTAACCATCGACTGTAAATAAGCATTCTAACTACTTTATAAACTTCATGTAATCCTAATCAATAGGTGAGCACCCTCAAGATCATTTCAGCGTCGTTCAACGGTCATCCATAAATTATAGCTTCACCAATCATTCGTCTTAGACTTCATCGTACTTTCGCTTCCATATCAATCATTCTCTGTTCTCGTCCTCTTTTCTTTGATCTTCTTAACCTTCTGTTGCTAAGTATTTCATACTCGATTGATGGTACATACTACTTATATCTATCGATATTAATAGTATATACCACAATACTAATATTCAAATTTCACCATAAGATAAGTGAACAATTATTATTGTGATAGTCAATAAAAACACATCTCATTTGGTTGAAAAAGAGTAAATAATGGGTGCTTTTTTAACTGACCAATAAGTAGTAAATAACGAAATGTGGAAAAATTTGATAAGTAATGTGACAGAATACAAAATTAATTTATCATCATTCAAGAAAGATAGACGTTCACGCAATGTGCAATCACTGAGTCAGTCATTTTGTCGTAATCAGAACAGGACCTGGCTCAAGTCTTCATACTCATTTAGAATGTCTAACCAAAATTAACACAATTCATGCTGGGTAGAGACAGATATCTACCTCAGATGAATGGTTGTGCAAGACCATGGATCAGTTAAAATAAGACATCAACATTATTGGATATCAGCTCAGTGGTCTACAGGTTAGGCATTGGCGCGTCAGAACGAAGGTGTTGGGTTCGAATCTCATGTACGAGATGGTGGATATCTATTACTAAGGAGTCCAATACTTGTACGAAACGTCTGCCCAGTACTTCCAGGTTTTCAATAGTAGTCTAGATTAGATCGACTCATGAATTCAACCATTACAAGTACTACAATCTCTACAAAACCCCATTATGATAATAATAAAATAGTAATAACTTTCAGTGGTCTGAAAAAAATGGTTCTTTGAGATTCATTTATTCATATAACTCATTAATAAACACTGGATTCTAACCTATTGATTATATTGATTTGACTCGACTGAAATCTATAAACTTCCAACTGGTTATGTTCAACTTCTAACACTATTTGGTGATATAAACCTACTTAATAGGATGAAACGTGCGCTCTGAATTCAACTGCTAGTGGTGTAGTGAATGAGAACACAAGTAGGGACAGAACATCTTAGTAAGATCTGAGAACTATACAAGAAATACTTCATTTGCAAAATAACAATCAATCATCTCAGAATTCATTGTTCTTTCGTCTCCATAGCAATCATTCTTTGTTCTCGTTCTCTTTTCTTCGATCTTCTTAACCTTCTGCTGCTAAGTATTTCATATTCGATTGATGGTACATACTACTTACATCTGTCGATATCAGTAGCACACATCACAGTGGCTATCATTACTCAGTGACTAAGTAGATTACATAATGGCGTTTGAAGCAAACAGTACTGTACTGAGTCTGAGTTCCAGAGTGAACATCAACTTTGAGATATAGCTACGTCCAGCCGACGAGTCTCAAATGGGACGAAACACGCATTCCACTGCTAATCACTATCCATCTGTACTTATAATACTTATGACTTAAAGTGATATTGAAGCAATCCAAACAGGATACACACATATATCAATAATAAGAGACTAATCTATTGTAGTCTTAAATATCAATGAGAAGATTCAAGTAAACAATACAAAAATGAATATCTTATTCCTAATTGAAGTTTAGTTTAATTCACTTGATATTGTTTTACTTGAATCTTCCCATTGATGTTTTAGGACTGAAATTGATCAATCTCTTATTGGCATATGTGCATACTGTGCGTATGCCTTGATATTGCCTTAATTTACAAGCATTATAAACAAAGATGGATAGTGGCTAGCAGTGGAATCCAGGACGCGCGTCCCAGAGTGGACACCAACTCTGAGATGCAGGTACATCCAGCTGACGAGTCCCAAACAGGACGAAACGTGCGTCCTGGACTCCACTGCTAGCCACTATCCATCTTTGATTGAAGTTTAGTTTGTTTGTTTGTTTGTTTTTATTATGGAACATCATCAATCAACTCAATAATGTAAACAATACCGTTAAGATTTAGGTAAATAGAAAAGAAACTAGACCGAAAAAAAAAATAGATAAATTGACATTTCTACTTTATGTGATCCGATCTAAATAGATTCATAAACTGTATGTCAAAATACTACCCTAGTGTAATAAAACGGGGGGGGAAGGGAGGTAAGTAGGGGTGGGATGAGGTAGGATGGGGTGGGTTTGTGGGATGGAGGGGACTAAACAAGATCTCTTCTTTTATTCTAATCTAATTTGAAGTTTTGTCATTTAAATGTCAACTCATTCATTAAGTAGCAGTAGTAGTCTAGTCAATTGATTCATAATGAATGGTATTTATCTTTATTACTATTAATGAGTAATGTCTGAGATGTTTATGGTATTCAAAAACAAAATAGTACTATTGTAGATTATTTCCTATACATCGTTTAAAAAGCAAAATACATTTGTTACATAATAGCTGTGGAAGTGACATGAGATCGTGGATGTGTACTAATGAAGAGTCTTTCAGTAGGACTAAACAATCGTCCAGTACTTTCAGGTTCTTTATCGTGGTCTAGTTTCAATTGATTCATGATCTTAACTATTAAAATTATTAGAATATCCATAAAACCACTTCTGATATTGATTGTTCTGTCTTAAAATGAAAAGATATGGGTTCGAATCCGTACTCCAATGGTGGAAATGTGTAAGATCCTAAGGATAGATCATAGTCCTATACATTGTTTACGCCTCAGATAAGTTAATTTGGGATCGTAAATGTCAGAAATCAAGGTTTTTTTAAACACATTATCGGATAGATGTTACCTTTTTTAGAATTTTTGATTGAGATCATCGATCGATCGATGTTAGACCACCATTGAAAACTTGTAAGTACTGAATGGTCGTTTCGTACGAGTAATGAGACTCTTTAGCCGTGCTCAATCACAATCCCGCATGAGAGACTCAGTCTCAGGACCAATGTTTAACTTCTAGATCACTGAGACAACATCTAATGGTGGTAATAATGATCTTTCGCAACCATTCATCGATTTTCTCAGACGCAACATGGATTGCATTCCATTGGTCACGACTTCTCACTAGAACTTCATGAAATCCATTTTGAAACTAGTCACTAATGAGCATATGATGATGATGATTCTTATCAGAACAGGTGGTTATCGGGATTGTGGTGATCTTAATAGTAGAATTCTTGACGAAACGGCCTTCCATGACTTCTAGGATTTTAGTGGTGGTCTAGTTTGGATCGATCCATGAATTCAACTATTAAAATTTACTACAATTTCCAAAAATCTTCTTTCTGCTAACTTAAAGTTTAGTTTTCCTTTTTTTTTCTCGATTATGTTACATCCCCAATTTATTAAACTAAGTGACTAGGTCAGTTGAAACATGGAGTTATTCAGTATGGAAAACTGAACTTATTTAATTCAATTTAATGGATTTTAGAGTTATAGAACTATTAATCAACAGATTGAATAACAACATATCACTTAGCCAAAACAATGAAGCTTTTACATTTACTAATAATCTCAACAGTTGAGATCATGGGTCAATTGAAGCTAGACTACCATGGAAAACCTAGAAGCACTTGTTGGTCGTTTCGTTCTATTGCGGGACTCCTCAACAGTGCGCATCCACGACCCAGCCTGGTGGGATTCGAGCCCAGGAACTGTCAGTTTCGCGCCAGGCACTTAAACAACTAAACCACTGAGCTGGCCGGTATCCAACGGTGTTAATGTCTAACTTCAACCAATCCACGCAATTAAGTGACACATCCACCATCGTCATCAGTGAGTTACTACCTCATAATTGACCCGGTTACTAATAATCCTTTAGTTTTATTGATATTAACACTGTCTGTCTGATAGATTATAAATGATTCAATAAATCAGTAGAATTTTCCAATTTTAATTTATTAATAGTATCAGTATAGGTTTAGATTGACATCATAAATGTTTCAATGTTAGACTAACATTGGAAGTATTGGATGACCGTTTCATTGTAATATAGAATTCCTTAAAAGTGCGCACTGCTTATATGCTCACTAGTGACTAATTTCAAGATGAATTTCATGGATTTCTAGTGAGAAGCCGTGACCAGCGAATTCCAATTCGTGTCAGATAGAGACAGGTATCTACCTAGGACAATAGATAAATGGTAGTACAGTCATTCATGGATTGGTGGAGGTAGACATCATTAACAACATTGGGTGTCGGGTCAGTTTTCTAGAGGTTAAGCGTTTTCGCACAAGGCCGAAGGTTATCGGTCCGAATTCCGCGTAAAGGGTTGTGGGTGATCACTTCTGAGGAGTTACAAACTAGTAAGAAACGGCTACTTAGTGCTTTCAGGATCCACATGGTGAGTAGAATGCATTTCATACATTTATGTATGTACATATACATCATAGAGGAGACAAGTACCTCCATAAATTCAACATGAAACATTAACAGTATAACATTTACTTTATAAGTATATAGATAAAACCTGAAGTATATTAATTGAAAATTCTATTAAAATCTATGCTCACTTTGAAAAAAAATCATTAGAAACATAAACATCGTCTTACTTACTGACTCATGCCTGTTATACCTCGTGGAGAAGCATGGGCCAACTACCAGCGTTCTCCATCCTACTCTGTCCCACTTAATCCTTTCTAGTTCTTTACGGTTACCATACATCCTTTTCATGTCTGCTTCCAATTCCAAACGCAATGAGTTCCTTGGTCTTCCACTTTTCCGTCTCCCTTCAGGATTTCAATTTAGGGCTTACTTACTAATGCGATTTGATGTTTTCCTCAATGTATGTCCTATCCGCTTCCAACGTCTCTCCCTAATTTCCTCTTCAGCTGAAAGTTGGTTACTTCTCTGCCACTGTAGGTTGTTACCGATGGTATCCGGTCAAAAGAAATCGACCGTCTTGCGTAGATGACTGTTTAGAAATACTTGTGCCGTTTTGGTGATTCAGCTTCATACAGTAGAACTTTCTTGACGTTCATATTGAAGATTCTGACTTTGATGTTGGTTGAAAGTTGTTTTGAGTTCCATATAGTGTTCAATTGTAAGAACACTGCTCTTGCTTTGTCAGCCCCTCCCTTCATATCTTCATCAGATACTCCTTGTTAATTGATGATGCTGCTGCTCAGGTACTTGAACGTTTCCATCTCCTCCATAGTTCTTCCATTAAGTGTGACTGAGTTAGTGCTCTCCGTGTTATATTTCAGGATCTTGTTCTTCTCTTGTGTATGTTGAGGCATACTGATATAGAGGCTGTTGCTACACTAGTTGTGTTGACCTGCATTTGTTATTGTGTATAGGGTAGGAGAGCTAGGTCATCCGAGAAGTGTAAATGGTCTGTTTGCATTCAAGCTGTCCATTATATTCCGTGATTCTTCTCATATATGGAGGTTTTCATAATCCAGTCAATCACCAGGCGGAAGAGAAATGCAAGAGTAAGCAGCCTTATCTAACATCGATCTTCACTAGGAATGTATGTGTGAGTTGTCCTGTATGCATGAGATTTCAGTATATTCCGTGGTATGAATTCCATATGATATTGATAATTTTCTCAAGTACGTCATAATATCAAAAAATGTCCCATAATGTTCTTCTATCCATATTATCAAATCCTCTCTCATAATCAAGGAAATTGATGTTTAGTAGTGGAGAAGATTTGTAGCTCAGGTGAATGATTTTGACAAAGTTTTGTTCTCTGAGCTAGATGGTTTGGTCGTGGAGCCTTTCATCGTTCTTCTGAACGACATCATCAGCACAAACTTCAGATAGAAGTAAAGTGTTCGAATTTCTCCATATGCATTTCACAGCTTGTTCTTTACACCCCGACACCTCGAATCAATCAACGTCGAGATGTTCCGTAGTATTTCTAGGATTATTGCCAGTTCTAAGCCAAGATAAATGAAGAGGTTTTAGCATGGCTTCAACAAATCTTACCCTATAAAACACAACTTTGCCTAAATATCATTATCATCATTCACACTGATACAATCTTTATTGAAAATCATCATTATGTCAATCAAGATAAACTAATTAGAGTAAGATAAATAAATTAAATGTGTTCAATCGGTACCAGATATCCATATATTCAAGCGAACCAAGTTAAGTTCACACACACACAGCGAGAGAGAGAGAAACACACACAGAGGCGCACACACACACAAACTTTATACTTCATCGATACAAGGAATTCTTTTCACATAGTACATAGTGATTAAGGAATAAATGTAGTTAGTTGATGTGATATTGGTTATTACCTTATTGTGTACGTAAAATGTACATTCTGTTCATTAACAATGTTACTGTCATCATTATTCTGACTTCAGGAGATACTCCTGTAGTTCTAGTGAGAAGCACTGACCAGTGGAGTTCAACCAGGTCTGTTGTGAGATACCAACTCACTGAAGACAATGATGTACAGTGGCGCAACTTCGTGGATTGATTGAAGTTAGACATCATTAACACCATTGGATGCCGGCCAGCTCAGTGGTCTAATGGTTAAGCGCCTGATGCGAGACTGAATGTCACGGGTTCGAATCTCGTGGGGTGCGGGGTCGTGGATACGCATTGCTGAAGGGTCCCATACTAGGACGAAACGGCCGTCCGATGCTTCCAGGTTTTCCATGTTGGTTTAGCTTCAATTGACTGATGATTTCAACCTGTGAAATTATTCCAATTATAATTGTTGATCATTTAATTTGTCTCTGTTTACTAAATTACTTCATATTCAATTTTGTTTTCTTTTTGAAAGTGTTACGTAATCTTATCTAATTGTTACTAGTTACTGGACAAACAGATGCTATATCATATCATAAAGACAAAAACCAAAGAAGAAAACAACTGAAATCAAGCTATGACAATATTATTCACATGATCAATTCAATTGTTATCTCCATCACCAACCAACCAACCTACCTACCTATCTACCTATCTACCTACCTACCTACATACCTATCCATCTACCTATCTATCTGTTTGGCTATTCATCTCATCTACAGTCCATTCTTCACATTAAATGAAACTCTACTCTAGGTGTTACTGACCATGTTGTTTTCATATCTAATTTGTCCTAATTTGAGAGATTTTTGAATTATTTATCTTATTATTTGCCTAATTTTGTGATTATGATGATGATAACAAGAAGAAGAAACAACAACAACAACAACAAAAAGAAAAAAAGAGAGAAAAAAGCAGGACCATAGAAATGTGTCATGGAAATATGAATAACAGTTTGTGTACACATGGCGGTCAAGAATAAAGAGAGAGAGAGAGAGTGAAAGAAAACAACAAGAAAAGTGTTATTCTTCTACTTATTTCGAAGGTGTTTTGAAATGATAGAGAAGATTTGTAGCTCAGGTGGATAGATGATTTTGTTGAAGTTTTGTTCTCTAAGCTGAGATGGTGTAGATGGAGTTTTCATTGTTCTTCTTCTGAACGATAGGACACACATTGAAGAAAGCACCAAACTGCGTGACAAGAAAAACCCTCACATGGAATCCTCAAGGCCAAAGAAAAGGAGGAAGACCAAAGAACAAATTACGCTGGGAAATGGAGATAGACATGAGAAGAATGAACAAGAATTGGATGGAATTAGAAAAGAAGGTCCAGGACAGAGTGGGTTGGAGAATGCTGGTCGGCGGCCTATGCTCCATTAGGATTAGCAGGCGTAAGTAAGTAAGTTCTTCTGAACGATATTATCAGTATAAACTTCAAGTAGCAGTGAAGTGTTCAAATTTGTTTATAACTTTATAGATTCTCAGCAATATATAGACATAATTTTGAAGATGTTCAAAATCGGAGCAATATACTTCTAACAACATACATGAAAAGATCCATTCATTCAGTTGGAATAACAAATTTCCAGTTTTGTTTAACATATCTGTTATCTGTATATATACATGTGTGTATATGGTTTAATCATAGCCTTATATAGACTTTGGTTATACAGTACTGTAGAGACCCCCTTCGAATGAAATATCGGCGAGAATCTAATTTATGGACGAGCCAATCAGAAGCATTTTAGAGATTTCAAGGTTACAGAGCCAACTTCAGTGCTTAATGCTAACGTACGATCGGTTCACAGGGAATTTTGTACAAAATGTGAGAATTGAGGGGCTATATCAGATAAAACGGCGAGACTGTAATTTGTGGACGAAACAATCAGGTATAAGATAATAGATCTCGGATTTTAACGTGAAAGCCTTTCATCCATTTGGCTAAATAAATTTCTGGCATTATAGCTAATGTCAGTTCATGATGAAAACCCCATATGTAACTCCTAAGGCAAGTTATGACAATTACTGCGAACTGGATAATAAAAGCACCAGTAACACTAACTGCAGCCAGGTACTACAATATATGCGGAGTATGAGAAAGTGTACAGACTCCCAAATAGGCTTGGTTATGTGCCTCATGTCGTTATCCACAAGTGGCATTTTGTGCACTCAACAACCGGAGTGCACATAAACAATATTGAAACTATGTGGTCGAGGCTGAAAGAGTTTTTGAGACTTTATCATGACTCCAGAGGCCGACTATTCTGTAGCCGTATGGATGATTTCCTCTACTGCATTAATTACGATTTTAGAACCTCTGAACCTCTTTCTAACCTTGACAAGTTTTTGAACCCTGTAAAAGAAGTGTATCCACTTTATTTCCTTGGTTTTGTATAACATATTTTTACTCTATACTTACTGTTTGCTGACTGACTAATATTTCTCAAGTTCACTTAAGATTCTTTCAAAGATCGTCCATAAATTAGAGTTTCGCCGGAATATCTGTGGATTAAATAAACTCTACAATGTGTATGATCTCGTTGGTTATCAGGTGAATTGTAACGCTTACAATAAAATCTCTGTGTTTTTACTAGTTGATGAGCATAGTAAAATTGTAGTAAAGTGCAATGTAGTTGTTATTCAGTTCATGATAGGTCTTACATTGACAACAAACATTCAAATTCCAACTGACTTAATTGATTCCTCAAGAAAACTAGAAAATATGATTAGGTTTATGATATACTGGTCAATCTCTATGAATCATTCACTCTTAAAAGTGGTCAGTTGTGATTCAACCATACAAATGATAACGTTTCTTATTGTATAAATCACATTAGAAACATAAGTACCATCCATATTGAATAATTACTTGTTTAATTACTTATGCCTGTTACTCCCAATTGAGCATAGGCCGCCGATCAGTGTTCTCTAACCCATCGTGTCCTCAACCTTCCTTTCTAGTTCTATCCAACTGTTGTTCATTCTTCTCATATTGTTATGTGTTCTATGGTCTTCCTCGTCTCCTTTGACCTTGAAGATTTCAAGTGAGTGCTTGCCTTGGGTGCTTCCCTCAGTATATGTCCTATCCACTTCCAGCGTTTTTTTCCTGATTTCTTCTTCTGTTGGAATCTGATTTGTTCTCTCTCACAATAAGTTGTTGCTTTGGTTGTCAAAAAAGGAATCAGCTTCGTGACTTCCGAAGGAATTTGCCTTTTATCATGAGACGTCACAATGCTTCTAAATGAAGACCTTCTTACTTTCAGAGTAGAGTTTAAATGGTTTGAATTATTTTTCTCTGGTTGGCGTTTTTTAGTGAGTTAGTTTTCTACTGGATGAATTCGCTAATCCCATGCTCTACCCTCCTTCTTCATCCAGGCTTGTAACCAGCAGTAGCCCCGGAGGGTCTTCAGGCGGAGTTATCTATATTGAATAAATATAACTTATTTATAATCACTAAGGTGAAGCCTACTTACTTACTTACTCACGCCTGTTACTCCTCTTGAAGGAACATAGGCCGCTCACTAGCTTTCTTCACTTAACCCTGTCCTGTGAAATCCTTTCCAGCTCCTTACAGTTGTTATTCATCCTTTTCATATCTGTTTCTATTTCCCGACGTAATGTGTTCTTTGGTCTTCCACTTTTCCGCTTCCCTTCAGGATTCTAAGTTACGGCTTGCCTCGTGATGCAGTTTGACGATTTGCGTAATGTATGTTCCATCCATTTCCATCGTCCGCCTGTAGCTCTTCTAGAGTTACTGCCGATCCCAAGCCTGGGTAAAGGAGTAGGGTTGGGCATAGGGTTAGCGACCCCATCCCATAGAAAACTAACTCACTATAAAAAAACGCTAACAGGAAGAGAAATAATTCAAGGTGAAGCCTAAATTAAACAGAATTCAAGTCTCAGAGTGAACATCAACTCTGAGATGTAGATACATTCAGTTGACAAGTCCCAAACAGGATGAAACGCGCATCAAACTGTACTCCACTATTAATCACTATCCATGTTTACTTGTTAAGCAAAGTAATTTCCAACAATTTCATTTAACAAATAACATAAAATAGTAATATGTCAATAGTACAAATATAATCTCAAATGAAAAGAGACAATAAACATATTTAACTATAAATTATTAACAAAACATGTGATATGGGAGAGAGAGAGAGAGGGAGGGAGGGAGAGAGAGAGAGAGGGAGAGAGAGGGGGTGACAAGTCCCTACAACTGATGAAACATCAAAACATTCACTGAAGTAAACAGGAAGTTCTTGTGAATAGACTAATAGAATAACATGGGATTCTTTAAGTTCACTGTCCTTTATATGTTTATCTTTGTCTCCGTCCCCCCTTTCTTTCTTTCGTTTTTGTTTTTTTCACACTTCCTTTACATTTAATAACTTGTGCTTTTCTTTTCTTTTCTTCTTTCTTTCTTTTTTTCTCTTATTATGTTCGAATCATAATTAGATAATTCTAGGGTTGTTTATTTTAGAAAAGGCGGTAATATAACTAGTTTCCTCTGTTAACAAAGAATAATTGCTTCATTGTTTTTTTTTTAAAAGTCGGAGATGTAGAAGACAAACAAACTAACCAACCAATTGACCAACCGACTAACCGACTAACCGTTCAACCAACAAACGAATGAACAAATAAACAAATGTTGTCTACATTTTAAGATCAGAAGGGGTTTGTGGAGATTTAAGAAATTTCACTGGTTGAAATCATGAATCAATTGAAGCCAGACCACCATGGAAAACCTGAAAGCACTGGACGGCCGTTTTGTCCTAGTATGGAACTCCTCAGTGGCAGTGCGCATCCACGATTCCGCACCCCGCGAAACAAAAAAGTGCTTCAGGCGAGATAATCATTTATGAACGTAACCAATAGATTTGTGATAACAAGTCTTGAATTTTGGCGCGAAATTCATTCAGCCATTTGGCTAAAAATAGCGGTCTTGGCATTTTAACTAATGTCAGTTTATGATGAAACTCTTAAATCTAATCTCTAACCCTAACCATCAACTGTGAATCATAATTCTTATTCTTCAAATTGTTTTTATGATACTTATTTAGCCTTAATAAGTAAGTAGACACTTTCAAGATCACTTTGGCATCGTTCAAAGATCGTCTATAAATGATAGTCTTACCTCAGTTACTAGGGAAAAGAAATATTTTACATATACAGGTGTTGTAACGATCGAAATACCAGTATTCAGCTGGAATGTAGAACTAACGAACTAAAGTTTAATTCGATTACAATAGAGTACATTCTTCTATTTAGTGTTTTTGAGTGACTCATATGAAATTATATCAAAACACAAACTCTATGTTTAATTTAAACGGTTCTAGTTTAAGAAAAAGAATAATTCTGTATCAAAAGTACAAAATACCTAAAACGATAGAGTCTGTGCTCCACAGTCAACGGTTTCTTTGATACAGCCCCCATCTAGATAGCTGCATAAGTGCTTGTGGTGGCGTGAGTGATGAGATCAATGCTCGTATAGTGAAAGCCAGAGCGGCTTATGCCAATCTGATCCATCTTTGGCGCCTTCGTGATGTTAGTCTGGCTGTAAAAGATCGGATCTACAACGCGTCAATGAGAGAAGTTTTGCTCTATGCTTGTGAAACCTGGCCTCTCTTAGTTGAGGACGTTAAACGACTCTCTGTGTTCGATCGTCGCTGTCTCCGAAGGATTGCTGACATTCAGTGGCAACACCACGTTGGTAATGCAGAGGTTCGGCATTGTGTGTTCGGACGCAGGGACGATAATCCAATTACTGTCATAATCTTGAAACATCGACTTCGGTGGTTTGGTCATGTTCTACGAACGTCGTTCCAGAGAATTCCACGTCATGCATTATTTGCTGACTCTGGGACTGGTTGGAAAAAGCGGAGAGGTGGTCGGTGTATGGCATGGTGTCGGGGTATGAAAGAAATCTACAAAGGGCTGGCTTCTGTTGGTCCTTCACGACTCCTGGTTGAGGTCCTAGATATGATGCAATACAGTGGCTAGAGACGTTATGAGATATGGCTCAGAATAGAAGCCAGTGGCGATCGTGCTGTTACTTTCTTTTACTTTCTTCGTAAAAAGTGGTTGTATCTTCCTTAATTGAAAGATCTCTTCTGATTGTACGTTCCTATTTCCCTCTTAATATTATTGTTACACTACCTTACACTAATCTGTTCGTCATTGTTCTTTTTTAACGCTCCTTACCGTTTTTTCCCCTTCTTCTCTTCCCACTCTCATTGTTTTGTGTGGCGCATATATATTTGGTGCCCCCTTGTACCAATATTTATGTGTTCAAATAAATAATAAATTCTCTGATACAAATTAATGTGTCTATCTACAAGGATTCCAAAAAATTTTCCCAAACAGACAATCATCAAACGTTAACAGTCATACATTGAACTACATCATGATCTTTAGTTTAAACAAATACGACCTTATTGTTAATGGTTCGGAAACATACAACCGTAAATTAAGGAATAAAAGTTAAACCATTAACCAAGATTGATTAACAAAATCTCCTACAAGAAACATTGAAGAAAATAATGTAAGCAAAGGTGTACATACAAGACAGGGAGAAGAAACAAGGATATGATAGTACTGTCTGAAGAAATGTTGTAGAGGGATTTTCAGCGTTTTCTTTCCGTTACATGTGTATATAGTTGTATTATCATTGAGAATTTCTATCTTGTCACTTTGCGAAATCGTGAAACTCAACTTGCCCAACATGCCGTTTTTAAAAAAAGTATTCATTTTCATTTCATCGTTAATAAGTCTGTTAGCACACGTAGAGGAGCCTGGGCTGCCCACCAGCATTCTCCACCCAACTCTGTCTTAAATAAACCTTTCCAGTTATTTCCAGTTGCTATTCATCCTATTCATGTCTACTTCAAATTTTCGATGTAGTGCGTTCTTTGATCTTCCTCTTTTCTGTTTCCTTTCAGGATTCCAACTTGGCTCTTACTTCATGATGCAATCTAATGATTTTCACCTGTAGATCTTCTAGGGTTACCGCCGGTCCCAAGTCCGGGTAAAGGAGGAGGGTTGATGGTGGGGTCGTCGACTCTATCCTGTAGAAAACAACCAGAAGGTAGTTGACTATACGTGATTAAATATTTACCTCATTTCTTTAACTCACTACAAAAATGGACTTTCATTTCATGCTCAAACACACACACACACACACCGTTTTTTTACCTTGATTCATGATCAATTAAGCGTATATTGAACATTGAAATATAAAATATAGAAAGTGCCCTATCAGTATTATAAGATTTTTTCACCAGAGTGTATTTCACTGAAACCTCAAGAAGTTTTTCTACATAAGTTTCATGAAATTTCATTTCACTTCACAATATCCTTACTAAGTAACTAATTAGTGACTGCCCCCCAATGCCCTAGTTCAGTCGAGAATGGAGAGAGTCTGCTCCTCCTCTCCAAATGCTGTCACGTGGCCACGCAGATATAGTCACTGTCAGGGAAGTCCTACTCACTACCTTCTTTCGTCGATGATGTTATCTACGAACTTGAGAGAATAAGAAACAAATATCCGATGTTTTAACCGATTTTGTGGAAACCGAGGGTTAATCTAAGAGAGTTGAAAAATTCTGATTCTAAATTAATGGTGCAAATGAGCTCGAGTATTCTGACAGAACACATAGTATATGAACCAATCGTTGGTGATAAGTGTTGCGGATTGAACGCGATATTCGTCTCTTAAGCTATTCTGTAACTCCCAAGCTAGAACTGCACAGCGACCTGAACACGAGAGAGAAGACTCAAAGTATGCGATAAGTAGTTTACTCCAAGGTTGATTTTAATACAGAAAATACAGGGTTTTTATAATATTTTAAATGTCCTTGGGTTGCTAGAAGATTCTGGAATACTACTAAACATAGTAGCAGTGTAGCAACCATCCAATCAGAACCTATACATGTGACATTTCGCTTCCTTGATATTTTTGGCCAAGACTCCAAGTGAACGCTGATTGGATGAAACGCTTCTTAGTGTTTCTTGATGCTTGATTGTCTTTTGCGAGCAATTTTCTGGATCACTCCAACAGTTGGGTTACTGGCTACCTTATGTTGCTCCACTTCGTTGTTGATCAGACCTTGAAGTCAAAGTCTCCAAGTATGACCCATTAAGTAAACCACCTGCTTCGTTTTGAGCACCCAGGTAGTATCCAAGCCCTCAGACAAATCGAATGATTTATGTGGCACAAATCTATTTGGTACCTCCTTATACTAGTGTCTATATGTTTAAATAAAACAATTAGTGACTGAATAATAAAAAAAGATTATTATTACTATTATTTTTTTTTTCATCATCAGTAGTATGACATCTGTAGTAGTATAGTAAACTGTCAGAAAACACATGCAAATTTGGTTAATATTCTCTTTTCAAATTCTTTTCTTAACTAACTTCATCACAATGAAGAGAGAAATAAAAAAAACCAAAAAAATAGAGAAAAAAACAAAAAAAAACCAATCATGTTTTCTTTTCTTTTTTCTCTCTATTTTTTTCTTTTTCTTTTAGACTGTCATGATTCATTAGGCTAACTTGGTAGACAGGTTAATAGTGCATAATTATCATTGTAAAACTTATTGATTATATTGTTCAATGTTTTACTTCAGAAAAACCAAACAAACAAAAAAACAAAAAAAGCAAAAAAACAAAAAAGCAAAAAAAACAAAAAAAACAAAAAAACAATTACCAAGTCAACTCATATTGACATGACAATAATGAAGATGTAATTATCTTTATTTATATATATTCAATCTACTTAGTAATAAGATGATCCATTGTCTAGACTGGTAACAACATCTCTAGTTGTATTCATTTTCTTTTTTTTCTTTTTTTCTTTGTCAATTAAAGATAATTAGTTTATTTGATGATTGAAGAGCAACATTTAAAACAAATTGAATCAAGATCATCATGGAAAACATGGAAGCATTGAATGGCCGTTTCGTCGTATTGTGGGACTCCTCAGTGGTAGTGCGAATCCAAAATCCCGCTCAAACGATTCGAAACAAAGCGCCCCGAATACCCTGGTACGACTGAGAGTGGGGAGAGTCCGCTCTCACTCTCAAAATGCTCTCACATGGCAACACGTATATAGCCTCTGCCAGGAAAGTCCTACTTACTGCCTTCTCGCACCACAGGTGTTGTCTACGAAATTGAGAGGACGAAAAGCGAATGTCGGGCGCTTTAATCGGGTTAGTGGACATGGAGAGTACACCTAGGGGAGCTGGAAAACCCTCATTCCAAACCAATGGTGCACATGGGCTCCACGATCCTGAAGGAACAAATGGCTGCATCTCCTTACGTTGCTCCACTGTCTTGTGGATCAGACCTTCAGGTCGAAGGCTGGGGTGTGGCCCCTAAGAGAACCACCTGCTTCTGTTTGGGCACCCGGGCAGTATCACAGCCCTCACACGTATCGAATGATATTTGTATGGCGCATATGTATTTGGTGCCTCTTTGTACCAATATCTATGAAACAAAGCGCATTCAGTCTCACGCGTGAAACCTTAACCTATCGGACCACTAAGCTGTTCGGTATTCAATGGTGTTCATGTTTAGCCTCAATCACTCCTCAACAGGAATGCTACAATAAGACGAAATGACCGTCTAGTGCTTTCAGGTTTCTCATAGTGGTCTAACATCAATCAGTCCATGATCTCAATCAATAACTTAATAATCTTCACAACCCTATATTAATAATTAATGTGAATGTTCAAAATCAGTATCAAATTGTGAAGATTGTTATGTTTCGATTGAGATCATGACTAGATCAGTGTTAGGCCATGACCGACAATTTGGAAATACAGGATGGCCATTTCGTACTTGTATTGAACTTCTCATTAGTGTGCATCCATGATCCCACATGCAGGATTCAAACTGAGCACTTTCAATCTCACGCACTAACGTTTAACCTGTATACCAATGAGCTGGCATCGAAGTATGTTCATGTCTAACTTTAACCAATTTAGAAAATCGCGCAACTATCTTCCATTATCTTTAAAGGTTAACTACTTCTTACCCGACATGAATGAATTTCACTTGTCACGGTTTCTCACTAGTACTTTGAGAATTACCTCTCGAACCTATTTACTAGTAAGCTTATGATAGTTATCAGTATGCGGTTGTAGAGATTGTTGAGTTTTGATTAAAATAATGAGTCGATTGAGATCTTAGTTCATGGGTTCGAATCTTGCATGTCAGATCGTGGATACTTCCTGTCGGGGAATCCAATACTAGTATGAAACGGCTTTCCAGTTACTTTTAGATTTTCAATGGTGATTTAACACCAATCGATTCATGATCTCACACATCTCATCAAAAATTTCCTGTACATAATACTCATTTTTACGCATATCACATGAAGTAAATATGATCTTAAATATACTATTTGGCGCCTAAGCTATACAAACAGTCATCACAGTCTTTGTATGAAAGATGCTATCATTTGGTTATAAGAATCTTAATATTCAGTGTAAAATCATGTCATTCAATGTCACAGATATATCTTCAGCTTCCAGCTGAAGAAGAATTTAGGGAACGACATTGGTAGTGGATGGCATATACATTGAGGAAATTATCAAACTGAATCACGAAGTTAGCCCTAACTTGTAATTTTGAAAGGAAATTGATAAGTTCAATACCAAAGAACATAATACATCGATAATTGAAAGCAAACGTCAAAAGGATGAATAGCAACCGGAAATAACTGGATAAGATTGTCCGAGATAAAGTTGAATGAAGAATGCTAGTGAGTGGCCCATACCACTCTTTATGGGGTGACAGACGTAAATAAGTAAATAAGGTAATGTACAACCGGCTGAGAATCTATGGCCAAAACCTTTAATATATGATATTCAACTATGTTGAGGTCGAGTAAAGTCAACACAAGGAATAGGAAAAATATGACATTAGATTAATATTAGTCAATATCATCTACCACTTTGTAGGTTTCTTAACATGAAACAGTCCAAAAGAAATTCAGTAAACTGTTGAAACCATATATGTATGAATATCAATCAGAGATTATCATGAATTATATGATAAGGTGACTACGGTAATTGCCTAATTCAACTATGGTTTACTTA
Source organism: Schistosoma mattheei (assembly GCA_944470405.2). Classification (NCBI taxonomy): domain Eukaryota; kingdom Metazoa; phylum Platyhelminthes; class Trematoda; order Strigeidida; family Schistosomatidae; genus Schistosoma; species Schistosoma mattheei. The sequence goes on from OX103943.1 coordinate 1,667,737, forward strand.
CTTTCTTACGCCTGTTACCTTTCACCCCCTCCCCAAATGGACCATAGGCCACCGAAAAGTATTCTCCAATCCACTCTGTCCTCCGCCTTCCTTTATACTTCTATCCAATTTTCGTTCATTCTTCTCATGTCTGTCTCTATTTCTCAATGTAATGTGTTCTTTGGTCTTCCACACCTTACTTGGCCTTGAGGATTCCATATGAGAACTTGACTTGTGACACAGTTGAGTATGTTCCTCAATGTGTGTCCTATCCATTTGCAGCTATTCTTCCTGATTTATTCCTCCACTGGTTCGTTCTGGTTTGTTCTCTCTCACAATAGGTTGTTGTTGCTGATAGTGTCCGGCTTATGGATCACTAAAAAAAAACTCTCGATGGATATAATTTAAAGAATGCTTAAGAATTAGTAAATACTGACTGAAAATTTGACATGGAATAGAATGTACAACGTATATGATTTTTAAAAGATGGGAAACTGTTAGTGATTTATCTGAATTCGCATACTATTGAATAACAGATTGAAGTGAATATCGATTTCTTCCGAGTATGGGACACCTTAACAATAAGCATTACTGGAAATCAGTCCCATAACTTTCAATTGTCTCACAGAATTCCTAATTGTTAGAACTATTGATCTGGTCTTCAATGGTACATATTTTGAATGCTAATAAATTCGCGATATATCGTGAAGATCTAATGGGAATTCGTAACCAGTGAAGTTGAAACCGCTAAAACAGTCTTCAACAGCGGCATCTGATATCCGTTGAGGTATGTAGTAAATTAACTGAAATGAGAACAATTAATCTTTTAGAAATTCAATGGCTTATTGGTTAAGTGTTTTCTGTGATATCTCAAGATCCTTTATCAAATCCCTTGGCTTTCATGGAGATATACTACTTAAGAGTTTCATAATAACACAGAACGGATTTCTGGTGTTCTCTATAATTTTCAATGAAACACCATGTTAGATTAGTTTGTAATGAATATCACCTACAAATTAAATCAATCTTTTGAATTCACTTGATGTTGTTTCACTTGTACCTTCACATTGTTATTTAAGACTGCGATTGATCCGTCTCTTGATGGCAATATGTACATACTATGCGTATTGCCTCGATATTGCCTTAATTCACAAGCAGTCCAATCAAAGATGGATAGTGGCTAGCAGTGGAATTCAAGACTCACGTTTCATACTGTTAGGAACTTGTCGACTGAATGTACCTATATCTCACAATTCATGTTCACTCTGAGACTCGAACCCAGTACCGTCCGCTCTCAACGTCATCATGTTATAGGACGAAACTCGCATCAAACTAGATTCCACTAGTAGTCACTATCTATGTTAAAATATCGATGTATCTAGGGCGATCAATACAAAAAACTCTAATCAAAGAAAGGATATAGATACAAAGATATTGATCATTCAAGAAAATATAATCACCGACCAAATATAAATTAATAATCAACTCGATCAATAAATTAAGTTTAAAATAAAATATATAACCTTTTTCATTTGAATTCATTTCATTTTCATTCTGATCTGATTATTCACCTTAAGTTACACGACCTCATAGTGAGTATGTTGATGAAAAAGGGGATGGGGAGGATAGAGAGAGACAGAGAGAGAGAGAGGGAGGAGTATATATTCAATATTGAATAGATGAAGAACATTAATAAACCAAATTCAAAGGGGATTGAATTGAATCTGTAAAGAAATTAACCACATAAGTAAACAAGAGAATAAGAGGGTAGAAGAGTAGGAGAAAGTTATGATTATAATTATTATTCTAAAGTAATTCTTCCATCAATTTATATTTAGGTTAATAGTTTTTTTTGGGGGGGGGGAGAAACCTGGAGAACTACGAAAGCAAACATCCAGATGATACAAATGTTTATTAACAACTGTCTACGCAAAATAATTCCCATCTGTTGGCCGGACACTATCAGCAACAACCACCTATTGTGGGAGAGAACAAACCAGTGGAGGGATAACTCAGGAAGAATCACTGCAAATGGATACCCAACTGTGTCACAAGTCAAGTCCCCACAGGGAATCCTCAAGGCCAAAGGAAAAGACGAAGACCAAAGAACGCATTACATTGAGAAATGGAGACAGACATGAGAAGAATGAACGAAAATTGGATAGAAGTAGAAAGGAGGGTCCAGGACAGATTGGGTTAGAGAATACTGGTCGGTGGTCTATGCTCCATTGTGGGGGGGGGGTAACGGAAGTAAGTAAGTAGACTTGACTGCTATTTATGAATATCCTCGTTTGTTTTTACCTGTTCTTAAGATTTTTTATCCCATTTTAAATATTTAGAATCTATATTTTGTATTGTTTGTTTGAATCATTCCATTAATGTTTAGGATTGAGTTTGAGTCCCAGAGTGAATATCAACTCAGGGATGCAGGTACATTCAGCTTACGACTCAGAAATAGGAAGAAATATGTATCCTAGGTTCTATTGCTAACCACCATTCATCTTTGCTTATCATTTAGAATATAGTTTGTGAACACTGAATGTAAAGGTACGTGTAAAGGAATACTGAAATTAGAACTATAAAGGGCAGTAAAACCTGGAAACACTGGACGGCCGTTTCATCCTGTTGTGGGACTCCTCAGCAGTGCGAACCCACGATCCCGCCCCCCCTGCGAGATTCGAACCCAGGATCTATCAGTGTTGCGCGCGAACGCTTAATCTGTAGACCATTGAGCTGGCCGACATCCGACGGAGTTAATGTCTAACTTCAACCAATCTACTATTGGAATTACTAAAATCTCCACAAAATCCCTTCTGATAATAATGAATTTGCGAAAAGCAATTTGAATTACTACTTAGTTTAAGTTTTCCCATTATAAACTAACAATGAATAGTTAACCGATATAAACCTGGACATATAGGGGCAACTATTTCATCCTATTATATGAATATTATCAATGAAGAGGATATTTATTATCATTCCTAGAAAGCAAACCTAATACTTGTTTTTAGCCATATGTCAAATCTGTTATCTGTATACTGAAGATGCAACAAGTATTTGAAGTTTGACAATGCTTTAACCATTAACACCTTCTATTATGAATCGTGCCCGTCTAGTGAAATCAAAAGTCATAATGTAGAAGGTTTCACAATTGATTGATCAGTGGGTGGTGATCAATGTAATGCATGTCTAGTCTTTATTAGTACAGATCGAATGTTATCGATCATGTTGCAATGTGGCCACCAGTCTAGGTGACTCGACACTGCGTTCACTATATATTGAGATTAGATGGTGGTTGGAGATAGTCGACAGGAAACCCTGGATCCGGGTTTCGTGCTACTTGGCACTCGTCAGTAAGGTGTACTTGTAATCTTGAGGGAACTGGTGCTCCCTGACGGATTCGATCTCGTGTCATTCAGCTTCATAGTCAGAGATGTTACCACTGATCTATCCGAGCTGCGATCGACCTCCTGTAGGACTGAGATGTAATCACAATTGATTGATCACTGGATGGTGATCAATGTCATGTATATCTAGTCTTTATTAAAAGGTTTGAAAGTACATTTAATAGGCTATCAATATATCGAGAATCGACTGATCTAAACTGATTTAGCGATTGTAAAAGAAGTTGAGTACGATGTTACCCACTTATAATCTGGTAAGGATACATGATCAAACACCTTCAACTAGGTGAGTCCACTAAAAATTACAGAGCTAATGATTTTGGAGATTTATTTTCTACTACTATACCATTGAGATAACATCTAATGAATATCCATTAATTCATTTATATTATTCATTGAATTACCTTATTAATCATATCAATATTCCATTTATATTTATCGATATATCGATTACAATATATGACTAACTCGATAATCGTAATGTCGGATACTTGTCAAATTTAATTTGTTCCCCTTTTTTTTTAAAAAAAAAACAAAAACACACATTAATTTATAACTGTTAGTACATGGGAGTTTTTTTCGGGGGGGAAAAGGGGGGTGGTGGTGGTGATTAGTATTCATCTATAAAATGTACCGATTTTCTTTTCTTTTTTTTTTGTTTCTCATGACTAATTTAATTCGAAATAAGAGAAACAACGGCGTTTTGAGTGTGTTCCTCCATGTGTGTGTGTGTGTGTATGTGCGTATGTAAAAGAGTTAACAATAAATTAAAGATTAGATACAAACTCTACAATTTATGTACAAACATGCATAGATGCAAACATACACACACACACACACACATGGAGATGTATCCTTACAAACAATCGATATATTCTACTAATCCTGTTACTGTCTAGATGTCATATAAGTTAGTTTGTTAAGTAAATAAAACTTGAGATATCATTGATTAGAGTAAGGTGCCTTATAAGATAGATTAAAAAATAAACAACAAATCTCTAGTATAATTGTTAATAATGCTACCAAATTTAAATTATATTCATCTTTGAAGAGAGAAATAGGAGTGTGTTTGATGAAAACGCACTCACACACACACACACTCACACACACACACTCTCACACACACACATTTCTATACTCATTAACATGGATAGTAGCTATGTAACAAACTACATATAGGATGATTAGTCTTCATCAATGACTAATATTGTTAATCTAATCTATATACATGATAAAGATATAGACAATGTGTAAACTTTCAATGTAACTTTAGTCTAGTTGAAAGAACTATCAGATGATGATGATGATAATCAATAATTATTATTTGTATAATATGAGTTCATTCCCTGAGTAGTTCTTATTATATCTTAAAAAGTAAATATTGACATGTACAATTATCCAATATCCATATCCATATCTATACCCATCCTTCTATCTATCCATACATACACACACAGATACACATACATACAACAGTTCTCCATTCAAAAAACAACAAACTTTTTACCAACTATGTTTATCATTCAAAACATTAAGTAAACAATAATAATCTTTTATTTCTTTTTCATTCAATATTTAGTGGATTGTATTATTCTTATTATGTTAAGATTATGATTATGAATATTCTGTAAGTATAGATTACAATTATTATATCAAAGAATTTACTCAAATACTATTTCGCCTAAGGTAATAATACCGTTTAATGATTATATAATAGAATGTTACACATGCAGACAGACAGATAGATAGACAGGCACACATACATACATACATACATACATACACACAAAACTGTCATCAATTTATTACGTTCAATCCATTGTATTCATTATGTTTCATTTTTTTTACCTTTAACCCATTTGAGTAAAATCACTACCGCAACCATCATCACCTCTACTATTACCACCACCACCACCAACAACAACAACAACAACCACAACGACAAAAAGTCGATAAACCTTATTTTGAGAAATTCGATTCCTATTACAAGGAATAAAATGAAACAACAAAACATAAAGAAGCGATAACCATTTATGATTCTATTAGTGATCAGAATTTTAATGGAAATCAATGATTAATGGAATTCAATTATGTATCAACAATGAAACAATGATCAATGATAATAATGAACTAGAATGAATAGTATTCACTATTGAGTCAGTCAGTCAGTTAGCTACAACGTAGGATTAGGCACATATATGCATCAGTTCAAGTTGCCATATCTCATTAACACAACAAGATGAATACCGGATTCATAAAAGTAGTTAATTTAGAGGTGTTAATATATAAAAGAAAGATTGTATATAAGGAATATAGTACAGGAAGAAAGATATGAAGCGATTTTAATCTCTTAGTTTAACGGAAGTCAAAGAGTGTATACACCGATACCATTGTGATCGATTTTGAGCCATGTCACACACAGTCTCCAACTATTGGTTACGATAGTCACGCGGACCCCAACTATCTGCATCTTTCAACATGGCTCAGACTAGAAGTTAATGTCTTCAAGCACGGAGGCCACGTTTCGATTTGGCTGCATTTGGGGGCTATAGAAGAGAGAATTGTTAATATACTGATTTAATAATAGAATGAAACAGCTGTTCAATGATCCATGATTATCAATGGTTATATATATATATATATACTTACTTACGCCTGTTACTCCTAATGGAGCATAGGCCACCGACCAGCATTTTCCAACCCACTCTGTCCTCCGCCTTCTTTTCTACTTCCATCCAATTCTTGTTCATTTTTCTCATGTCTATTTCCATTTCTCGGCGTAATGTGTTATTTGGTCTTCCTCTTTTCCTTTGGCCTTGGGGATTCCATGTGAGGGATTGCCATGTAACACAGTTGTATATGTTCCTCAATGTGTGTCCTATCCACTTCCAGCGCTCTTCCTAATTTCTTCCTTCGCTGGGATCTGGTTTGTTCTCTCCCACAGTACGTTGTTGCTAATGGTGTCCGGTCAACGGATCCGAAGTACTTTGCGTAGACAACTGTTAATAAACACCTGTATTTTCTGGATGATGGCTTTCGTAGTTCTTCAGGTTTCTGCCCCATACAGTAGAACTGTCTTGACATTTGTATTGAAAATCCTGACCTTGGTGTTGGTTGACAGACAGTTGTTTTGAGTTCCATATGTTCCTCAGTTGTAAATATGCTGCTCTTGCTTTGCCGATCCGCGCCTTCACATCTGCATCAGATCCACCAAAATCAATTTGTGATATAAACTGAAAATTGGACAATTTCAGTAAACCTCTTATAATAGAAAATAAAACAATCTGAAGATAAATTATAGCACAGGGACTGATTTTAACCATTGAGTAGCGATTTTATTCTAGTTCGGGATTAATATTTAGTAGTGCGTATTGTTAATCATGCATAGTTTCTAACCCAGAATGTTCTAATCTCGTTACTTACTTACTTACTTACGCCTGTTAACTACTACCCCCGCAATGGAGCATAGACCACCGACCATCACTCTCCAACCCACTCTGTCCTCCGCCTTCATTTCTACTTCTATCCAATTTTCATTCATTCTCCTCATGTCTGTTTCCATTTCTCAATGTAATGTGTTCTTTGGTCTTCCTCATCTCCTTTGGCCTTGACGATTCCATATGAGTGCTTGACTTGTGACACAGTTGAGTATAATAAATAAGAACTGTCGTCTAAATTTAATCGAATGGTTTCACAATATTTGGACACCGAGTTAATACGAGACATTAAAGAGAAAGAATGTATTTGTAAAATCTCAGCGAAAGAATTTGAAGTAATTTCAACTTTTCGCCTGGCAATCTAGTCCAAGCTTTTTCAAAGAAAATATATTTTCCAGGCGAAACGTTGGAATTACTTCAAATTCTTTCGTTGAGATTTTACAAATATATTCTTTCTCTTTAATGTCACAGTTGAGTATGTTCCTCAATATGTGTCCTATCCATTCGCAGCGATTCTTCCTGATTTATTCCTCCACTGGTTTGTTCTGGTTTGTTCTCTCCCACAATAGGTGGTTGTTGCTGATAGTGTTTGTCCAACTGATCCGAATTATTTTGCATAGACCATTGTTAATAAACACTTGTATCTCCGCTTGGAGTCTCTCCGGAGGCTACTGCGTAAAAACACTGGACGATAAGTTGTTATCTATCTATCTATCTATCCCCACATCTATCTAACTTCAATTCTTTACTTTTCCTACTGTGTTGATAAATCAACTAGACAGATCGATACCATATTTCTTTCCCATTATCTCTAAAAATTACACATGATTGACTGATTACAACTTAAATGATGACAAAAATGATCTATTATCACCACAAAAACAATTTCATATTATAAGGGTTAAACCAAAAAATAGAAGGTAATGAAATGATAACAACAACAGCACAACTATGGCGCGTTCTTTGTAATCGATTGAATAACAATTATCAGTATAGGGGTTGTGGAGATTGTTAAGTTTTTGATTGAGATCATGAATCAATTGATGTTAGACCACCGTTGAAAACCTGGAAGCACTGGACGGCCGTTTCGTCCTAGTATGGGACTCCTCAGTAGCAGTGCGCATCCACGGTCCCACACCCCACGAGATTCGAACCCAGGACCTAGCGGTCTCGCTCCAGGCGATTAACCAACTAGACCACTGAGCCAGCATTCAATGATGTGAATAATAATTAAAACAACAAAATGTTTTGTTTTTATTCGAATGTCAATCATTAGTGTCAACACAAACACATACATATCTAACAAGTAATAAACAAGTTCAAAGGTGAAATCATTTCTCCAAATATATATATAGGGTGTGCAATTGAAATGATCACCCGTATATTGAACAAAAGTGTATGAGGTGTTGTAGTAGCCAAATGATGATGATGATGATGATGATTGAATATCCCGACTAAATTTTGGACAGATGGAGAATTTGGTTTAGGTCAAGATCTTTATCAATTTGGTTAATATGTTGTTATTATCTATAATGGATATTTGAATTAGTCAAGTTGATTCATTGAAGAAGGTCTATATATATAGAGATATATAGATATATTAATAATAACATTATGAATGTGCAGGTGATGACCTAAAAGGGGAAAAAGACTGTATATAATTCATGACCTTAATGTTCTACAAGTAAGTCATTCAATTACTATGTATAGATCTTATTTAATGTGTATGATATATATGGATAAATTTAGTAGATAAAGTTAGTGAATTCACTGTTCAAACGAATATACGAAGTTATATTTCATTTGTCATTTCAATAGTTGAGTTGATGAGTCAGTTGAAGTAAAAACTTGGAAGTACTGGATGACCATTTCATCCTCAGTAGCCAGTGTACATTCACGATCTCAACTCGAGAGATTTGAACATAGAACCTATCAGTCTTGTGCGCGAACGCTTAACTTTTAGACGACTGAGTTGGATGGCATTCAACGGTGTTCATGATGTATAACTTCAACTAATCCACGAAATAGAGCGACACATTCACCATTGTTATCAGTGAGTTACTATCTCATAACAGACCCGATTAAACTCTACTGGTCACTGCTTTTTTTAATTGTTTGAATTATTCCGTCCACTGATATTTTGATTGAATTTTGACTGAAATTCTGTCAAACTCGATCTTGATTATTTCTTGTTAACCTTTAACTTGTCATTATCTGCCTCTTTTTGATCTGATTCTTGGATGTTATTTATATTGTGCATTATGCTAGGCCTATTTATACTCTTCATACTTCGTGAAATGACTTGAACAGTATCAATTTAAATTTAGATTGATATCATGAACGGATTGATGTTAGACCACTAATGAAAACCCGAAAGAACTGAACGGACATTTCGTCGTAATGCGGGACTCTTCAACAATGCGCATCCACTATCCCGTACAAGGGATACAAATCTAGGACCTTCGATCTCGTGAGTCTGTTTAAATGTATTTGCTGATTTTATATTTAGAATAATGTTAATATTTCATGATTTCTAGATAAATCATTACCATTGAACAATGCATTTTAACCTAGAACATATGTTTTTTAACTGATGTGTTTCAGGTCAGTTCATAACGGAAAACTGAACTATATACATATTAATTGTTGAATTCATGAGTCAATTTAAGCTAGACGACCATTGAAAACCTGGAAGTTATGAAAGGCCGTTTTATCAAGAATTCAACTATTAAAATCACTTCAATCTCTACAAACACCTATTCTGATAAGAATCATCATCATATGCTTACTAGTGACTAGTTTCAAAATGGATTTCATGAAGTTCTAGTGAAAAGTCGTGACCAATAGAGTGCAATCCGTGTCGGGTGTGAGACAATCGATGAATGGTTGCAAAAGATCATGGTTCAAATAAAGTTAGACATCATTAACATGGTGAATGTCGGCTCAGTGGTCTACAGGTTAAGCGTTGGTGTGTGAAACTAAAGGTCCTCAGTCGGAGTCTCTCATGCAGGATTGTGAGTGAGCACTGCTAAAGAGTCTCATACTTATACGAAACGACCATTCATTACTTCCAAGTTTTCAATGATGGTCTAACATCGATCGATTCATAATCTCAACCAAAAATTCTATTTATTATATAAAAAGGCTAGATTGAAGGTACTGGGTTCGAGTCCTTTGTGCGTGATCGTGGATGTACCTTACTTATTTTTTCCCATACCACAACGGAATGGCCATCCAGTGTTTCGGAGTTTTCAATGGTAGTCTATATTAGATCGACTTATGAATTTAACTAGTAAGACTACTACAATCTCCCAAACCCCCATTCTATTATATATATACATATACTTTATTTTCACCCACTTGACCCAACTATTGTCCTACTTCTTTGAACAATTCATACACTTCATTAAACTATACAACGTGATTAAGGAGACTTAACTATTAATGACAATGATATTTGAGAATTCTCCATTAGTATTAATATCGATAGTTTATATGTAATTATCACTTCAAGTTATGTAACATAGAAAATATTCTGATCAAGCGATGAAGTGGATTAACCCTTCCATTCTACATAAACGAGAGAAATTAATCGCAAACTTCAATCTAAATTCTTTATTAGTTCCAAAGGATTCATGGTCAATATTGACTAAGTTTATCAATATTTAAGTTTAGCTCTTCGAGAAATATATAGGTGAAACTTTCTTTTACGTTGAACAGTAAAAGGTTGGCCTCTAAATGCTCTCACATGGCAACACGTATATAGCCTCTGCCAGAGAAGTCATACTCATTGCCTTCTCTCACCAGGGGTGTTGTTTACGAAATTGAGAGGACGAAAAGCGAATGTCGGGCGCTTTAACCAGGTTGGTGAACATGGAGGGTCCACCTAGGGGAGTTGGAAAACCCTCACTCCAAACCAACGGTGCATATGGGCTCCAGTATCTTGAGGGAACAAATGGCGTATGAACCAATTGTTGGTGACCGGTTACCATGGGACTGCATCTGCTTATGTTGCTCCAATACCTTGTGGATCAGACCTTTGGGTCGAAGGCTCCGTGTGTGGCCCCCTAAGAGAACCACCTGCTTCTGTTTGGGCACTCGGGCAGTATCACAGCCCTCACACATATCAAACGAGATTTATGTAGCGCATATGTATTTGGTGCCTCTTTGTACCAATATCTATGTGTTAAAATAAATAAATAAAAGTAAAAGATTGAGAAAAAATGTTGAGATATTTCTGTAGCAATTTGAATGACTCTACAGGTCTCTCACATTGTACGAGCATTCCTTGTACTTAAATTAATGGTTGCTTTGGTTGTCAGAATGGTCATCAGCCTCGTGACTTCCGAAGGAACTCGGCTTTCGTCATGAGGTATCATAACTGTTCTAAATGAAGATCTTCTAACTCCCAGGACAGAGTTTAAATGGTTTGAATTATTTTTTCTGGTTAGAATTCTTTTTAGCGAATTAGTTTTCTACGGTATGCGGTCGTTAACCCCATTCCCAACCCTCCCCCTTTATCTGGGCTTAGGACCGATAGTAGCCTCCGAGGGACTCTAGGCAGAGTTGTTGAGATATTTACTGTAGAATAAATGTTAAGTATACATTTCTAAACTTTAGTCATTGATAATATATGCTATAAACAATTAGACCTTTTAGTGTAATGGAAATGGTTATATTAAATCCACCATTATATAAGTAAGTACAATTGTGATTGATCATTGAGTAGTGACCAGAGTTGTATTTGTTTATTTCATAATATTGATCGAATTCTGTCAATCAGGTTACAATATGACTACTAGTCTAAATGATTTAACATTATGAGCATCACTTTAGAATATTAGATGGTTGCATGTAATCAACAAGAAACTCTGATGGAGTAACGACAACTTTAACGAAATTGATGTTCCCTATGGGATCCAAACTTTGGTCAATCAGCTTTACAGTTTCAGACGTTACAATCAAGCTATTCGTGCCATTATTGACCTCCTGTAGGGTTGAAATATTTATAGTTAATCGACCAATGAGTAGTGACTAATGTCATGTTTATCCGGCCGTTTAGCACTAACGTGGCTGGCATGTGTTAACTCATTTTAGATTGCAGGTAAATCTTGCAAACGAGAACAAAATCTAGGTCAAGCAGGCTATCCTGACGACTACCGCCAACCACCTAGTTACTTGGTACTTCAGCTGCATGTTACGGTCTGTCGTTTAGAAAGATTACTTGTAAAAACTAATTTAGTTTAAAGATAGTGTTCTGATGGAATTGATTTCAGTGTCTAAAATCAGTGAAAAGATGATTACCTTGAATTAAAATGTGTTGAATTCAACCCATTACAGTATCGAATATCAAGATTATTGATTTATTTAAGCATGTTACCCCTTGTGGAACATAAGCCCATGTCCATCAGTCTCTAAATAACTCTGTCCTGAGCTATCCATTCAAGTTTTCCGTAAGTGCTACTCATTCTTATGACGTCTGCCTTCAATTACCGGCGCAACGTTTCCTTTGGTCTATCTATTCTTCGCTTACCTTCAGGATTCTAAGTTAGGGCTAACTTTGAGATGAAGTTTTATAGTTTATCGAATGTGTGTCCTATCGAGTTACAGTATATTTTCCTAATTTCCTCTTCAGATGAACGTCGGTTCGTTCTTTGGTATTGTAGATTGTTGTATCCGGCTGACGGATATGAAGTATCTTGAATAGGAAACTGTTTATAAAGACTTGTACTTCGATTATGATGGTTGTGGCAGTTCTCCACGATTTAGCTTCATACAGTAGAACTTTCTTGACGTTCATATTGAAAATCGTGAATTTGATATTGGTTGAAAGTTGTTTTGAGTTCCATATAGTGTTCAATTGTAAGAACACTGCTCTTGCTTTGTCAGCCCCTCTCTTCATATCTTCATCAGATACTCCTTGTTAATTGATGATGCTGCTGCTCAAGTACTTGAACGTTTCCATCTCCTCCATAGTTCTTCCATTAAGTGTGACTGAGTTAGTGCTCTCCGTGTTATATTTCAGGATCTTGTTCTTCTCTTGTGTATGTTGAGGCATACTGATATAGAAGCTGTTGCTACACTGGTTGTGTTGACCTGCATTTGTTATTGTGTATAGGGTAGGAGAGCTAGATCATCCGAGAAGTGTAAATAGTCTGTTTGCATTCAAGCTGTCCATTATATTCCGTGATTCTTCTCATATATGGAGGTTTTCATAATCCAGTCAATCACCAGGTGGAAGAGAAAATGTGAGAGTAAGCGGCCTTGTGTAACATCGATCTTCACTAGGAATGTATATGTGAGTTGTCCTGTATGCATGAGATTTCAGTATATTCCATTGTATGAATTCCATATGATATTGATAATTTTCCCAAGTACATCATATTGTCGAAGAATGTTTCATAATGGCCTCCTATCCACACCCGAAGCCTTTGACCTAGAGGTCTTATCCACCAGGCAGTTGAGCAACGTGAGGAGATGCAGTTTCATGGTAACCGATCACTAACAATTGGTTCATACACCATTTGTTTCCTTGGGATACTGGAGCCTATGTGCACCACTGGTTTAGAATCAGGGTTTTCCAACTGCCATATATGGATCCGCAATATCCATCAACCCAGTCAAAGCACTTGTCCTCTCAATTTCGTAAACAACACCATCGTTGAGAAAAGATAGTGAGTATAATTTCCCTGATACTGACTGTATCCGCGTGACCGCGCGATAGCATTTGGAGAGAGAGATGATTCTCCCCACCCTTAGTCTTACCAGGGCATTTGGGAGACTATTTCAAACAAGGTATTATGCACTGTCATGACCCGGTTTACAGTTATTTATTACCAAATAAAATGTCTTTTTCGGTTAAATGATAGAAAATGATATACCTTTTCATAACTACTGTGGTGTCCATCATCTTTCAAGTATTCAGTGTGACAATAAGTTGTAAGTTGAGTCAATGAAAGCAAACCAATGAATAACACGGTCAATAAGCATGAGTAATAAGTTAAAATATGAGATAGCTATTGGAATACCTCAAAGTAAGTCACTTTAGAAGTCTTAACAATTCAGATTCATTGAAAAATTCAAAAGATCTTCTAATCCAACTGGATTTCTAAAAACCATTGATCATTATGGGGTTGGGAATATTGCTGATTTTTTGATTGAGATCATAAATTGATCAATGTTAGGCCACTATTTAAAACATTGATATACTGGATGGTCGTTTCGTCCTAGTATTGTACTCCTCAGTAATGAACATTAACGATTCCGTACGTCGGACAGTTAATAATAATGAATTTATAAGATAGAATTTTGTCGTCAGATGATATAATTTTGCGATATGAAATAGTACTATGCAAATCTTTTATGGTAGGGGGGTAACAGGCGTAAGTAAGTAAGGTTGTGGAGAATGTTGAATTTAATTGAAATCATGAATGGTTCTAAGTTAGATCACCATTTAAAACCTGGGAGAGTTGGACAGCCATCTCATCTTAGTATGTAACTCCTCCACAGTGTGCATCCACAACCTCACATCTAAAAATCTAAGTCAAGACCAAAGGCCTTAGGTGTGAACGTTTAACCTTTAGACAATTTAACCATGATCCAGTGGCGTAATAGTTTAACTTCAATGAATCCACAATATCGCGCGATCATCTTCCACTCTATTCGATAGGTATCTTCCTCATGCCTTACATGATTGAACCGCATTGATGGGATGAAATGGTCATCCAACAGTTCCAGGTTTTCAATAGTTATCTAACTTGGATAGATCTATGATTTCAATACAATATATACATATAAACTCGAAATAATCTTATGCGGACATTTAAACAGGTTAAGCGTTCATACACGAGACTGAAGGTCTTGGGTTCAAATCTTGCGAGCAGGATCGTGGACGCAAACTGCCGCCCAATGCTTCCAGGTTTTTCCATGATGGTCTAACTTCAATTGACTCATGATCTCAACTGTTGAAATGTCTACAATCTCCACAAAACCCCTTCAAATAATCAAAGGTCATGGGGGGCATTAAATAAATATAAAGTGCAAACAATTGTTATTCACATGAATCAATCAAATTGTCAATGTTTCATGAATCATAAAGAGAAATGAATCTGAGAACTCATAACCAAAACAATGATAGATTCATTCATTCATCCATTCAACTGGTTACGCCTTCTAATTAACAACATCATTCAAGAACATAGTTCTATTCAAGTGAATATATTGAAATGAACTATTACGTAATATAGAAATTATGTAATGATACTTGAGAATTTTATTAAAACAATTTAATTACATCTTTTGAAGAGAAAGATTGTGATAGTTTATTATATATATGTAATTAAATAGTCACTATAAAAGTACTTTTAAGGCATTTTGATTGAGATTATGAATTGAATGATAATAGACGATCGTTTCGTCCTATTATGGGACTCCTCAGTGGCAGTGTACATCCATGATCGTGCTCGCAGGATTTGAACTCAAGACCTTTAGTCTCACGTATAAACGCTTAACTTGTGGACCATTAGGTCGTTCAATTCATAAGAGTAATAGTCAATGGAAGATGGAAATTAACACATTTTACACTAACTAACCTCAGAATTTTTACAACTGAAGAACATCTGGAACTCAAAGCAACTGTCAATCAACACCAAGGTCAGGATTTTTAATACAAATGTCGAGAAAGTTCTACTGCATGGGACGGAAACCTGGAAAATTACGAAAGCAATCATCCAGAAGATACATGTGTTTATTAACAGTTGTCTGTGTAAAATACGTCGGATCCGTTGGCCGGACACTATTAGCAACAACCAACTGTAGGAACGAACAAACCAAATCCCAGCGGAGGAAGAAATTAGGAAGAAGCGCTGGAAGTGGATAGGACACACATTGAGGAAAGCACCGAACTGCGTCACAATACAAGCTCTCACATGGAATCGTCAAGGCTAAAGGAGACCAGGAAGATCAAAGAACACATTACTTTGAGAAATGGAGACAGACATGAGTAGAATGAACAAGAATTGGATAGAACTGGAAAGGAAGGCAGAAGGCAGAGTGGATTGGAGAATGCTGGTCGGCAGTCTATGCTCCATTAGGAGTAACAGGCGTAAGTAAGTACGTAACCTCAGAATTACTTAGTGGTTGTACTATATGCATCAAAGATGCCTATGAGTAAATAGTGACTATTTATTAACGTTTCAACATTTGTGATACGTTACACAAAGGCGTATTGAACAGTATACTCGGTCACTGATAGACAAGGATCTCAGCTACATCAAATTTGATGTAAGTTTGTAAAAGCCGACCAATTTTTTAGTAGTTATTCTATAATTTCATCGACAACCTACTTATCAGGGAGGTTGGAATATCTTAGTATAAGATGAATCCCTGAATGATCATTCGAAGAACCTGGTATCTTTAAAAGGATGTAGCTCCTAAGTTGAAAAAAATATGTATTTCCGAGTATAATAAGTATTAACTACCGGATAACTTATATTCATCCTATATATTCATCCTATAGAACAGCTCATTGATAACATAGTTGACTATAGCTCCAGACTTTACCGATCCATATTTCACAACCAGCGTCAATTCCATCAAGACTTAAATTACACATAGTTTTGAACAGTGTTAACTATCAGGGTACCATTAAGTCAAACAGAACTCCTCGTCAATTATCGTCAACTATCAAACAAATACTACGGGAATAATTATTATCTAATTTATCACAAGTACATTCCAAGTGTGAACTGGAGTCGGACAAGGCTGTCTGCTCTCACCCTTCCTCTTTTGGTGGTCGACTGAATTATGAAGACGTTCATATCTGAGGGAAAGCACATAATACAATGGATAGCTCGGAATCAATTAGAAGATTGCCACTTTGCAGATCACCTGGCCCTTCTATTCTATGCATACCAAAAAATACAGATCAACACAAGCAGTGTAGCAGCAGTCTCTTCATTAGTGGACGTCAACATACACAAAGTAAAAAGCAAGAACACCAACCCAGTCACAAACGAATGATGGAGTAGCTCTGGAAGAGGTTAAATCTTCCACGTACCAAGTCAGCATTATCACCGTTGAACATGGAGGTCAGATACAGGCTTGAAGGTGAGGATTGTCAAAGCAAGGGCCGCATTCCTGCAATTAAAGAATATATAGAACTCAAAACAACTGTCAACCAATATCAAAAGTTAGAATCTTCAATACAAACGTCAAGATAGTCCTACTTTATAAAGCTGAAATGTGAAGAACCACTACAGCCATGATCAAATGGTACAAGTATATATACACAATTGCCTACACAAAATACTCAATGTTTGTTGGCCGGATACCATTAGGAACAGCCTACTACATGAGAGGACAAATGAACTTCCATCTGAAGAGTAAATTAGGAAAAGACTGTAGAAATGAATAAAATATATATCACAGTTGATTGATCACTGGGTGGTGATCAATGTCATGCGTGTCTAGTCCTTATTAGTGCAGATCGAATGCTATCGATCATGTTGCAATGTGGCCACCAGTCTAGGTGACTCGACACTGCGGGAACTATGTAATGAGATTTAGATGGTGGTTGAAGGTAGTCGACAGGAAACCCTGAACCCGGGTTTCGTGCTACTTGGCACTCGTCAGTAAGGTGTACTTGTAATCTTGAGGGAACTGGTGCTCCCTGACGGATTCGATCTCGTGTCACCCAACCTCACAGTCAGAGACGTCCAGAGTTTCCTGTTGACTACCTCCAACCACCATCTAAATAGAATATATATATATTACAGAAATCATCAAACTGCATCACAAAGTAAGCATTAACTTGAAATTCTAAAAGGAAGCTGAAAAGAGGAAAACTAAAGTACACATTGCACTTAGAATTACAAGCAGACATGAAAAGGATACATAGAAACTAGAAACACTTGGAAACGATTCCTCAGGGACAGAGCTCCATGTAGAATAATGGTGGGCGGTCTATACACCTCGACAAGGGGTAACAGGCATAAGTCTATCTATCACATGACCAATTGTAATTATGAAAATAAAAAAAAAAAACAAATAAACAAACAACCACAGGTTATTTATGTCAACTATTTATCGAATTCAATTTAATTATTAATTATCATCATCCAGATATATGGAATTTTGTTTCCCCCCCAAAAAAAACTTCTGCCATTTATCTCCCTCTTTATTGATATACATGTCTATGATGATTAGTATTGTTATGATTGTCACCATCACCATCACCACCACCACCACCACCACCATTATCATCACCATCATTGTTGTTGTTGTTGTTAATCATTTATTATAATTCTATAATTCGATTGTACCAAGTTGTCATATTCATTGTTTATTTGTTTGTTTTCTCTTTTATTTCATATTAAAACTAAATCATTACACTTTCTATCTTATTTTTTTATTATTATTAATTTAGGGGAAAAGGGTCTCTATTCTCGCTTTTCATTATATATACATATATATATATATATATATCCATCTATAGGTATACATTGTATAGACTGCATTTACCTAGTTATCTGTCTATGTATTGATAGTAAAACAACAACAACAACACCACCGCCACCGCCACCACCTCCACCAGGAAAACAATTCTGTCATCTATTAGGATGGTATTATATTTTTTGAAAAAAAAACAAACAACAACCAAAAAAAATTGAAATTAAACCGACAACAATTTGATTAATTCATGTTTATACTAAAACTATAATCATTCTATACAATATTCTATAAATGATGTTAATAACTATGTGATGGGGGGTAAGGGGTGGTGTGGGGTGATGATGGTGATGTGTTTATGTGGGGGGGGGGGAAATATTCAATATTGAATTTGTTGAATATACAAATATATGACATTTGTATCTTTGTTTTTGTTCTTGTTGTTGTTGTTATCTATCAACAGAATTTTATGCGAATTTATTTAGTGTATATTAACGAATATTAAAAAAAATTCATAGATAAAGAAAGGTTAAACGGGGGAAAAAAGGAGCATTAATGTATTCCCTAGAGAAAGGGAGAATGTAAGTAAGTTAGGGTCCAAGTGAGGATGAATGAGTGAGTGAGTAAAGTGACATAGATGGTATACCATGAAACTTAGTCAATTCCCTTGAATATGAATAAAAAAAAAACATACATCCTTGTTGTTCTAATTATGAAATGAATAACTTCTATTGAATATAAATAAGTCTAATATAGAACAAGGTTAAAACTTATAAAATATGAACAAATGAAATAAGTACATAAAATAATTTGTATTCCATTGGGGAAGATTAATTATAAACAAATTATTTAAATAACTTTGATAAACAATGAAATAACAGAATGAATTATCTATGGGATATGGAATAGAATAATAAGGATGATGTTCGTCATCATTATCCAAATCATCATCATCATCATCATCATCATCATCATCATCATCATCATCATCATCATCATCATCATCATCATCATCATCATCATCATCATCATCATCATCATCATCATCATCATCATCATCATCATCATCATCATCATCATCATCATCATCATCATCATCATCATCATCATCATCATCATCATCATCATCATCATCATCATCATCATCATCATCATCATCATCATCATCATCATCATCATCATCATCATCATCATCATCATCATCATCATCATCATCATCATCATCATCATCATCATCATCATCATCATCATCATCATCATCATCATCATCATCATCATCATCATCATCATCATCATCATCATCATCATCATCATCATCATCATCATCATCAAATCATCATCATCATCATCATCATCATCATCATCATCATCATCATCATCATCATCATCATCATCATCATCATCATCATCATCATCATCATCATCATCATCATCATCATCATCATCATCATCATCATCATCATCATCATCATCATCATCATCATCATCATCATCATCATCATCATCATCATCATCATCATCATCATCATCATCATCATCATCATCATCATCATCATCATCATCATCATCATCATCATCATCATCATCATCATCATCATCATCATCATCATCATCATCATCATCATCATCATCATCATCATCATCATCATCATCATCATCATCATCATCATCATCATCATCATCATCATCATCATCATCATCATCATCATCATCATCATCATCATCATCATCATCATCATCATCATCATCATCATCATCATCATCATCCAAATCATCATCATCATCATCATCATCATCATCATCATCATCATCATCATCATCATCATCATCATCATCATCATCATCATCATCATCATCATCATCATCATCATCATCATCATCATCATCATCATCATCATCATCATCATCATCATCATCATCATCATCATCATCATCATCATCATCATCATCATCATCATCATCATCATCATCATCATCATCATCATCATCATCATCATCATCATCATCATCATCATCATCATCATCATCATCATCATCATCATCATCATCATCATCATCATCATCATCATCATCATCATCATCATCATCATCATCACCATCATCATCCAATCATCATCATCATCATCATCATCATCATCATCATCATCATCATCATCATCATCATCATCATCATCATCATCATCATCATCATCATCATCATCATCATCATCATCATCATCATCATCATCATCATCATCATCATCATCATCATCATCATCATCATCATCATCATCATCCAAATCATCATCATCATCATCATCATCATCATCATCATCATCATCATCATCATCATCATCATCATCATCATCATCATCATCATCATCATCATCATCATCATCATCATCATCATCATCATCATCATCATCATCATCATCATCATCATCATCATCATCATCATCATCATCATCATCATCATCATCATCATCATCATCATCATCATCATCATCATCATCATCATCATCATCATCATCATCATCATCATCACCATCATCATCAATCATCATCATCATCATCATCATCATCATCATCATCATCATCATCATCATCATCATCATCATCATCATCATCATCATCATCATCATCATCATCATCATCATCATCATCATCATCATCATCATCATCATCATCATCATCATCATCATCATCATCATCATCATCATCATCATCATCATCATCATCATCATCATCATCATCATCATCATCATCATCATCATCATCATCATCATCATCATCATCATCATCATCATCATCATCATCATCATCATCATCATCATCATCATCATCATCATCATCATCATCATCATCATCATCATCATCATCATCACCATCATCATCATCATCATCATCATCATCATCATCATCATCATCATCATCATCATCATCATCATCATCATCATCATCATCATCATCATCATCATCATCATCATCATCATCATCATCATCATCATCATCATCATCATCATCATCATCATCATCATCATCATCATCATCATCATCATCATCATCATCATCATCATCATCATCATCATCATCATCATCATCATCATCATCATCATCATCATCATCATCATCATCATCATCATCATCATCATCATCATCATCATCATCATCATCATCATCATCATCATCATCATCATCATCATCATCATCATCATCATCATCATCATCATCATCATCATCATCATCATCATCATCATCACCATCATCATCATCATCATCATCATCATCATCATCATCATCATCATCATCATCATCATCATCATCATCATCATCATCATCATCATCATCATCATCATCATCATCATCATCATCATCATCATCATCATCATCATCATCATCATCATCATCATCATCATCATCATCATCATCATCATCATCATCATCATCATCATCATCATCATCATCATCATCATCATCATCATCATCATCATCATCATCATCATCATCATCATCATCATCATCATCATCATCATCATCATCATCATCATCATCATCATCATCATCATCATCATCATCATCATCATCATCATCATCATCATCATCATCATCATCATCATCATCATCATCATCATCATCATCATCATCATCATCATCATCATCATCATCATCATCATCATCATCATCATCATCATCATCATCATCATCATCATCACACTCCAATTAATAAAGTATTCCACTTTGTATACAGTTTCATTCAACAATAAGTGATTTCATTAATTGATATCAGATTCTAGTTTAGTCCAGATGGATAATCTTCAATGATATGGATTGTTTTAAACTTTAATAATATGTTATCAAATG
The DNA here is from genome assembly GCA_944470405.2 of Schistosoma mattheei. NCBI lineage: Eukaryota > Metazoa > Platyhelminthes > Trematoda > Strigeidida > Schistosomatidae > Schistosoma > Schistosoma mattheei. Next base: position 1,689,845 of record OX103943.1, read on the forward strand.
AGAATCAATCATTCGACTTTGAAAGGCGTTGAGTTTCGAACAAACAATAATAGTTTGTGATATGGTTAGTAACAAAACGTTTAACAGGTTTATTAACAAGTGATCATAATAAGACGGTGATCTAATCGAATATATTAAAATGAGAAACATAATAACTTAAATTCATACTGCTGATCTGTTAAATAGTGAACAATATCAGAAGGGGTTTTGTGGAGTTTGTTGTAATTTAAACAGTTAAGATCATGAGTCAATTGAAGATAGACCACCATGGAGTTCCACTGGGTCAGTTGTGACGTAGTAACTCACTGATGACAATGGTGAATGTGTCGCTCAATTTCGTGGATTAGTTGAAGCTAGACATTAACACCCCTGGTCTTGTTGATTAAGCGCCTGGTGCGAGACTGATAGGTCCTGGGTTCGAATCTCGTAGGGGGCGGGATTGTGTATGCACACTGATGAGGTATCCCACAATAGGATGAAACGGCTGTTCAGTGCTTTCAGGTTGTCCATGGTGGTCTCGCTTCAATTGACTCATGATTTCAACCAGTGAAATTTGTAAAAATCTCCACAAAACCCATTCTGATATCTTAAAGTATTGATAAGTAAGCTGTAAGAAAATGCTAAAGAATTGGTGAATTTCAATCTTAAGAAGGAAAGATATTATCGCTGAATGATTATTCTTGAAGATTCGTTCAATTTGAAGGTGACATTCACCTTTGGTCTACTTTACTTTGAGTACCATATAAAATGACAATGTATATATGCTATATATATGTTATGACAATGTACTGGATTGTTGTTTTATTTCAATATGGGAATCCTCAACAATCACTATCAAGAATTGTGACATCAACTGAATTTCCAATTGATATATTACTGAATATCAACTCAATCATTTTATGATTAAATGCTAACTGTAAGAACTGAATGTTCTGAATATGATCTTCGATAGAGTCATGAATGTATACTATTGTGAAGTCTTATCCTAAGACAAAACAAATGTTCAGAATTCTTTGGTTTCCTGTGCTACCTTGAATGTGATCAGTCTATGCAGAACACATCATTGTAATTGTTATTATTTATTATTGATTTTAACACATAGATATTGGTACAAGGAGGCAACAAATACATGTGCGCCACACAAATCTCATTTGATATATGTGAGGGCTGTGATACTGTTCGGGTTTCCAAACCGAAGTAAGTGGTTTTCTTGGGAGACCACAATCGGAGCCTTCGACCTGAAGATCTGATCCACAAGACAGTGGATCAACGTAATCAGATGCAGTCCCATGGTAGCCGGTGACCAACGATTGTTTCCTACGCCATTTGTTCCTTCAGGATCCTGGAGCCCATATGCACCATTGGTTTGGAATCAGGGTTTTACAACTCCCCTAGGTGGACTTTCCGTGTCCACCAACCCGGTTAAATTGCCGGACGTTCGCGTTTCGTCCTCCCAATTTTGTAAACAACAGTGATATCACGAGAAGGTAGTGAGTAGGACTTCCCTAGTAGAGGCTATATACGCGTGGCCATATGAGAGTATTTGGAGAGGGAGAGCGGACTCTCCCCACTCTTAGCCGTACCAGGGCATTTGGGGGCCATTGTTATTGTCTATGCAAATAAATCATCTAAATTGAAAGAAATATAAATAACAGTCTGATCATTTATTATTATTATTAATATTATGAGATGGTTTTTATGGAGATTGTAGTAATTTCATAGTTGAGTTCATAAGTCAATTAAACCTAAACCATCATGGGAAACCTGGATGAACTGAACAGAATACTATGGTGGATGACGGTGCGATTTCGTGTATTACTTGAAGTGAAACATTAATACCGTTGGATGTCGGTTCAGTGGTTTATAGTTTAAGCGCTCGTATGTGAGACCGAAAGTGTTGAATTCGAGTAACTTTCATGTAGGATCGTGGATGCTCACTACTGAGGAGTCTTATACTAGTACAAATTAGTCATCCAAATACTTCCAAGTTTTTTCATGATTGCCTTGATTACATTGTCTAATGAACTCAACTATTCACATTTATCATTATGTTGATACAATCAATCAAATTGGATCCTACAATTTGTCTTTACTGAACACTCTTTGTTGTCATGATTCATTTTTTTATTTATTATTTATTTCTAACAGTAAAAATACCATACACACCATCTACCTGTATCATTGAGATGATTACAATTATCACTAGGGAATATCATTGGGATAGTTCTATTCGTTCAGGGTTCTTTTGATCGTTAAGATAAGGGTCTTCATATTTTATAAGACATTCACCTTTAGCTTGTCTAATCTCTTTTTTCTTTCTTTCTTTCTATTATTCATAGATATGCAAGAGACTAATCAAAATCGTTTAGTATGTATGCTGTATAATATTTGCAGTATTTCATGATTTATGATCATAAGGGAAGTGAAGATACAATAAATTGAACTTACTTACTTACGCCTGTTAACTCTTCATCTTCAGTGGAGCATAGGTCGTCGATCAACATTCTCCAACCCACTTTGTCCTCCGCCTCCCTTTCTTATTCTGTTCAATGTTTGTTCATTCTTCTCATCTCTGTCTCCATTTCTTGATGCAATGTGTTCTTTAGTCTTCCTTATCTCCTTTGACCTCGAGGATTTCAAGTGTAGTTCGGTGCTTTCCTCAATGTGTATATTATTCACTTTCAGCACTTCTTCCTAATTTCTTCCTCCACTGGTTCGTTCTGGTTTGTTCTGTTCCACAATAGGTTGTTACTGATATTGTCTGGCCAACAGACAGTGATTATCTTGCGTAGGCAAATATTTATACATACTTATATTTCAATGATGATGGTTTTAGGTGAGTGATATGATGATAGTGAATAAGAAATATAAGTGGAGATAATCGAATGTGCTTGAATACACTTCATAAAATCTGTGAATCATTATAGTAAATGCTTAATGGGCAAAAATGTCAATCAATCATATTAGACTTGATGGATTCTTTGTTTACACATCAACCATTCTCTGTTCTTATTCTATTTTCTTCAATCTTCTTAACCTTTTGCCACAAGACATTTCATTTTCGATCCATGATACTTACTTATTTATACCTGTTACTCCCCCCCTAACGGAGCAAAGACCACCGACTAGCATTCGTCAACCCACTCTGTCCTCCGCTAACAACAGACAGTTGTTTTGATTTCCTCATCTTGTTCAACGATAGGAATACTGTCCTTGTTTTGTCGATCCTAATTGAACTTACTGTGTCAAATATATCTCACTGAATTGGTATGGACAAATGTTTATCAATGTACTGTAAATCTTGGTTTCTAGTATGAACACGTTTTGTTGTTGTTTATCTGATAGTTCAATATGGTTGAAAAGGATACAGAAATATTTGGATAGTACAAAGTAGAAAAAGAAAGAACAAACAAGAGTAGATGTATTTGTTGGCAATCTCGTGTATCGAAAGAACACTGAGATCGTACCAGGTTACAAGCGCGGTTACTGAGCGTAACCGAATCCGTGCAAGGTCACAATCAACGGAGAAAAAGAATGTCTTTAGTACAGTCAAACAAAACAACTACAGTAAAACAATCACTGGTACAATTGGTTATAAGAATAATAATTGTTTCCATTAAACCAATCGCGTTCCCTTGATAAAAGTAGATCGCTACATGAATACTACTGATATTACATAGTTACTTAAACTTGGATAGACAGAATGTATGATTCGAACTGTAGGCCTCGTTAGTTAAAAGCCTAAAACTTCAGTCAGTTAATCCTTATTTACCCAAGTGGAATTACTTACTTACTTACGTCTGTTTCTCTTAATGGAGCACAGACTGCAGACCAGTATTCTCCAACCCACTCTGTCCTCCGCCTTATTTTCTAGTTCCATCCAATTCTTGTTCATTTTTCTCATGTCTATCTCCATTTACCGATGTAATGTGTTCTTTGGTCTTCCTCGTCTCCTTTGACCTTCGGAATTCCAAGTGATGAGTGCTTGCCTTGTGGCACAGTTGTGTGCTTACCTCAATGTGTGTCCTATTCATTTCCAGTGCTTCTTCTTGATTTCTTCCTCCGCTGGAATCTGGTTTGTTCTCTTCCACAGTTGGTTGTTGCTAATAGTGTTCGGCCAACGGATCGAAGTATTTTGCATAGACAACTGTTAATAAACACTTGTATCTCCGCTTGGGGTCCTTCCGGGGGCTATTACTAGCCCCAAGCCCGGATAAAGGAATAGAGTTGGACATGGGGTTAGCGACCCTGATCTCGTAGAAAACTAACTCGCTAAAAACGCTAACCAGAAAAAAATTATTCAAAAATTATCCAAGTGGAATAGTACAAGTTTATTCAATTTTGAAGCTATACAAGTATCAAAAATTTCAAATAGAGTATCAAAGGGAAATATATGATTTACCATGATTACCTACGATTGATTGACGATAATTTTATCCATATAGACACTAGAGATGTTTTAATACCATTTCATTGATCTGAAATTGACATTTTCACCTCGTAATCTGTAGGTTCTGATTTGATCTTTATTAGCTTCATAAGTATAAACTTGTAAGTTTCACCTTTAGGCAGATTTGTGTTCAGGTTAAAAGTATATTTTGTACTGGGATAAAATGTGAGAAGTAGCATAAATGAGAGGATCTAGAAGATAGGAAAAGTCAATTAACAACTCAGTAACCATATAAATAACATTTATATTTAATAATGAAAGTAATCGCCAATAATTAGCAATAGTATAGGTGTAAGATTAAGATATTTTTGATATATCGAGTAATCACTTAATTGATCGTAATGTGGATGACTTATGAAATTAGTTTTTCCAATTGTTTGTAGTATGTAATCACAACTTGAGAAGTAATTATACAACTTAATCAATTTGTTATATCTGTTGAAAATTTTTTCGCATAGTACTTACTTATTTACTACTACTACTACTACTACTACTACTACTACTACTACTACTACTACTACTACTACTACTACTACTACTACTACTACTACTACTACTACTACTACTACTACTACTACTACTACTACTACCCGTCAAGGAAGAAGATATGCCGCCTGTCCGACAGTATGTTAGTTAGTTCTAGTATGAGACTCCTCAGAAGTACACATCCACTGACTCACACAAGGGACTTAAGCTGAACAACTTCGGTCTCACATGCGAACACTTAACCTCTAGAACAGTGAGCCGACATTCAACAGTGTTAATGTTTAACTCCAATCGACCCATGAACTTGTGGATAGGGACATGTATCTACCTCAGACAATGAATGAGTGGTTGCGAAAGATCATGGACCGATTGAGATTAGGAAATAACACTGGTGAATGTCGGCTCAGTGGTCCAGACGTTAAGTATTCGCCCGTGAGGCCGAAGGCGTTGAGTTCGAATCCCTTTGGTACGGGATCATGGGTGTTCACTTGATGAAAAGTTCCATACTAGTAGGAAACGGCCGTTTAATGTTCCCAGATTTTTAGTGGTGGTCTGGCTTACATTGACTCATGAATTCAACTATTAAAATTACTACAATCTCCCCATTCTAATTATAACGTATACTTTATAATTAGATAACACTTCTGATAATACACAAAAGCCAATCCTTTCTGATGATCTTGTATGTTGATCATTATCTTCGTAGGTTCTGTTATTTCAAAGTATGTTTTCACCATTATTAAGTTGAATTTTTACCTCATCCTTAATTGCTTGTATCTAGTATAGGCTGTAAAACTGTATCTTTATTTATATGTGTATGTTGATTATAAAATCAATCTGAATGGTATATATTACTTAAACCTTATTCGGCTTGGAATTTCTTCTTATTTGGGGCTTGTCAGCTAGATATCTCTGGATCTAGAAGTTAATGTTCACTCTAGTACTCGAACCTAGTGCTGTTTGTTTCAGACATTACCATATTATCGAGTCAGCTACTGAGTCCAGATAGCTACTCTATTGTACAACGAGTATAAGATTAAATTCAATTGAAATTTGATCAGTCTTTGTTGTCATATAAGCATCCTTTGCCAATTGCCTCGATGTAGCTATGATGACACAAACCCATATAGAATAAGTGAAATATGACTAACAGTGGAATATAGAATACGCGTTTCGTCCTATTCCACACTTTTTAGATGTATATAACTGCATCCCAGAGCTGCAGTTCATTCCGGGATTCCGAACTAGTAAATTGATCTGTCTTTGTTGATAAATTCTTTAACTAAAAGCTTACTTGTCAGTTGATTTATGTATCTTACTGTACAAAAACATTGGTTTTCAACTGAACACC